>PVJX010016662.1:0-39831 GCA_004027295.1 Dolichotis patagonum | reverse complement strand
GCAATCTTATCTTCGAGGTCTGAAATTCTGTCTTCACTTTCATTGAGGCGGTTTTTACAGCTTTCAATAGAATTTTTCATTTCCTGTATATCTCTTTGAATCTGCTTTATGCATTCTGTTTGCTTCTTATATTGTTCTTTGAGGGATTCTATCTGTTTGCTTTGTTCCTCTAATTTTTTAGCTGTGTTTTCACTAGATGTATTCACTATTTCTTTCACTACTTTTATCATTTCTTCTTTTACGTGTGCAATTATTTCTGATTTGAATTTCTCTATAGCTTTCCCTATTTGCATATTTATTTCATTTGATATCATTTCAGACATTTCAGGTGTATGGCTTCTTTTTTCTTCTATGTACAGAGCTTCTAAGCTTTCTTGAGGAGGGCTAGGCCTTTGACCCTGCCTTTTGGTCTTTCCTTTTGTCATTTTTCTATATTTCCTTACTTTGAGTGGTATTCCAAAGCTTTCTCTGCTTGTGTGGCAAATTACCTGTTACACCCTCAGTTCCTGGAGGGGCAGTGGCTCCCCCACAGGCTCTTGGCTTCCTCACATTGTCCTAACTCCCCTCTGTGGGATCCTGGCTCCCTAAGTTGTAAGGCGAATGCTGGGTGTGGCCACCCCGGAGCCTGTGGAATCTTAGGCAGGCCAGGCCACCGTGCTTTGTCCCAGGCAGGTCTCCAGGAGGTTCCCTGCGAGTGAAGGGCCTACATGTCCCAAAGAGTCAGGCCAGAATGTTGGTTTCTGAAAAGTTCCCGGTCCCAAACAGACCTGGCCAAGATGCCAGTCTCCACAATATTCCCAATCCAAACAGCCCGGGCCACTCTTCGGGTCCGAGAGTTTCGGGTCCCAAATAGACAGGCCGCAATGCTTCTTTCTGGGAGACTTCCTGGGGGTGAAGGGCGGGGCTACGGGCCCAAACAACCTGGCCCAGATGCCGGTCTCCAGGCAGTTCCCTGCGGATGAAGGGCAGGCCTACCAGTCCCCAACAGTCGTGCCGAGATGCAGGTCTGCACAGACTTTCGATCCAAACAGCCCAGGCTGGGTTGTTTTTAATAATTGCTCTAATTTATTGAACATTATCATGCCTCCCTTGTGCACATTACCTTATCTCATTCAATCTGCACAAGAGCTCTGTGGGGAAGGTGATATTTCCCTCGGTTTGAAATGAGTAAAGTGAGGCTTACCGAGGCTTAGTATTTACCCAGTATCTCGTGGCAGGACTGACAGGATCAGAATGTGGACTTTGGTCAATGATGCCAAATCCTTCTTTGTTTCCAACACCACCTGCTGCCTTTCAGGTGGCTACTTGATTAACTATTATTTAAAATTGTTTCTCGCCTTCCACATTCATCTAAATGTACTGTATCCTGCTTGAGGACATGGCTCATGGCCCCACTGAACTGGGGATTTGGAAATAAGCACATTATAATGAGAGACTGAGAATGGGAAAGCTGACTTGACCAAAGCTGGATTTACTTACCATTGAAGGTGTTTAATTTCACTCGGTGTTTATTCTGTGGACCTTTGTATTTTTCTTTTCACATTGTTATTGCTTTTAAGAAAATAAAAGCAAACAATTATTTTCCTTTGTGTCTTTGTCTTTGGAGCAGCCTAAAGAACCACGGAACAATGCCAGCAGAATAAAACCTGCAACCCTCTCAGACAGATTGAATTGACCTTTTCATACAGAAAAATAATATCATAAACATATGTGAAAGCAAACAAAACAGAACATAGTCCAAAAGTCAAATTTCTTTTCTTAACAGGTATCAAAATTAGTAAAAATTTACAAGTACTTTGAAAGTTAGAAATAATTCCGACAGGATTTAGAGTTCTTAATTTTAAAAAAGGAAATCATTTAGATATTAAGAGAAAGAAAGTCTCCAAATTCTTGAGAACTTAAATTTATTGATAATTCTAATTAACAAAGTGTGAGAGTCATTATACATTTCCATCACTACCACCCACTGTACATTGGTGACCCTCTCTCCATTTTTCACGTGTTTCCATCCTGTCTCTTCCTGCTGTAGCTCTATAAAAGGTAAGATTTCCCATACCCAGCCCCCTAGGACATGGGACTGAGCCCCGGAGGTTCAGGCGGCCCCAGTTCACCATGCCCAGCTTCTGCCTTTCAATTTAGGGAGCCAAGAGCCTGCAGGGGAGTTAGGACCATTCGAGGTGAGTCCCACTGCCCCCAGGTGGGTTCAGGGAGAGTTGCAGAACTGCACTCCCAGCGATTGAGTTTCTAGAGAGCTCCCAGAGACACTGGACTGAGCCCTGGAGGTTCCACAGACCTCAGTGCACCATGCCCAGCAGCCTTCTTTCAGTTAAGGAGGCAGAGACCATGCAGGGGGACTCTTGGCCCAGTTGGGCTGGCCAGGGGAGAGCTTAAGACCAGTACTCCCAGTGGTTGGGTTCATATCTACCCCACTAGGATACAGGACTGAGCCCGAAAGGTTCTGCTGGCCACAGTTCACCACACCCAGCTTCCGGCTTTCAATTTAGGGAGTCAAGAACCTGTGGGGGAGCCTAGACTGCTCCAGGAGCTGAGGGCACAGGAGGTGATTCACCACATACCCAGAGGAAGCTTTGGAAAACCACTCAAAGCAAGGAAATATAGGAAAATGACAAAAGAAAAGAGCAAAAAGAAATCTCAAATCTTCAGCCCATCCCAAGAAAGCCTAGGAGCCATGTACATAGAAGAAAATAGAAACCATACACCTGAAATGACTCAAATGATATCAGCTGAAATAAAGAAGCAACTAGGGGAAGCTACGGAGAAATTCAAATCAGAAATAATTGCACACGTAAAAGAAGAAATGATAAAAGTAGTGAAAGAAATAGTGAATACATCTAGTGAAGACACAGATAAAAAATTAGAGGAACAAAGCAAACAGATAGAATCCCTGAATGAACACTATAAGAAACAAACAGAATACATGAAGCAGATTCAAAGAGATATACAGGAAATCAAAAATGCTATTGAAAGCTGCCAAAACCGCATCAATGAAAGTGAAGATAGAATTACAGACCTCGAAGATAAGATCACAGCTAGTGAACAGAAAGGAAAGATCTTTTAAAAATAACAAAGAATCAGGAAATAACAATTCAACAGCTTCAAGATGATGCAAAGAAAAATAACATAAGATTAATAAGGATAAATGAAAAAGAAGGAGACAGCCCAAATAATATCAAGAGTCTATTTACAGAAGTTATAGCTGAAAACTTTCCAAACATGAGAATGGAAACTGACATATGGATTAGTGAAGCGTATAGAACTCCAAACAGCCATAACCAAAATAAAACTACACCCAGACATATAATAATCACCATCCCAGAGATCCATGATAAGAACAGAATTCTAAAAGCTGTTAGAGAGAATAGACAGATCACCTATAACGGAAAACTTATCAAAATAACAGCAGATTTCTCAACACAAACAATGAAGTCAAGAAGAGCATGGAGTGAAGTATTTCAGATCCTAAGGGAAAACCACTTCCAACCCAGACTGATGTGTCCTCCAAAACTGTCCTTCAAAATGGATGGAGAAATAAGATACTTCCATGACAAAGAACAGCTGAAGAACTTCATGAACACCAAACCAAACCTACAAAGAATACTGAAAGACATTCTAGATAGACATAGGCAAAAACCACCAAGCAAGGCAGACAATTAAACAGAATGGAAAGGTAAATATACAACAGCAGAAAGATAACATGTCAACAATCAACCAACATATAACAGTTACAACCATTAATGTAAATGGCATCAACTCACCAATCAAAAGAAACAGACTGGCAGAATAGATCAAGAAACAACATCCAACCATATGCTGTCTACAAGAAACACATCTAACCCAAAAGTAAACCCATAGACTGAAAGTCTAAGGATGGAAAACAATACTTCATGCAACAAGAACCCCCCAAAAAGCAGGGGTAGCTATTCTGTTTGCAGACAATGAGAACTTCAAACCAAGAATGATCCAAAGAGATAAAGAAGGTCACTACATACTAGTTAGGGGAAAACTTCAAGAGGAAGAGATAACAATCTTAAATATATATGCACCAAATTCCAGAGCACCAAGGTATACAAAGCAAGTATTAACAGAAATGAAAAATCAAATAAGTAATAACACAATTATAACAGGAGACGTTAACATGCCATTGACACAAAGGGACAGATCAACTAGACAGAAAATCAGCAAAGAAATAACAGAACTGAATCACACCTGTGAACAAATGGACTTGACAGATATATACAGAGTGTTCCATCCAACACATCAAAATACACCTTCTTCTCAGCAGTACATGGGACATTCTCTAAAATAGACCATATACTAGCCCACATAACATATTTAAGTATATGCAAAAGAATTGAAATTATCCCATGCGTGTTATCAGATCACAGTGCCATGAAACTAGAAATTAACAATGAAAACAACTGCAAAAACCTCACAAACACATGGAAACTGAATAATACACTCCTGAGCAATCAGTGGGTCACAGAAGAAATCAAAGAAGAAATTCAACAATATCTGGAAGCAAATGAAAATACAAACACAACTTACCGGATTTTGTGGGATGCAGTGAAAGCAGTCCTCAGAGGAAAATTTATTGCACTGAGTTCCCACATCAGGAAGACAGAACAAACACAAATAAACAACCTGATGCTACAACTCAAACATCTAGAAAAAGAAGAGCAAGCCATGTCAAAAGCCAAAAAAGGGGAGGAAAATTTAAAGATCAGAGCAGAGATTAATGCAATAGAGACTAAGAAAACAATACAGAGAATCAATGAATCAAAGAGTTGGTTCTTTGAAAGAATAAATAAAATTGATAAGCCTCTAGCCAACCTTATTTAAAAAAGGAAAGAAAAACTCAAATTCATGTAATAAGGAATGAAAAAGGTGAAATTACTACAGACTCTGTGTAAATACTGATGATCATCAACATCTATTTTGAAAACCTCTACTCCCATAGGTTCAATAATACAGAAGAATTAGACAGATTCCTAGATACATATGAACTACGAAAGCTGGGTCAGGAAGATGTAAAACTTTGGAATAACCCAATTTCTATTACTGAAATTGAAAATGTATTAAGTCCTTGCCAACAAAGAAGAGCCCAGGCCCAGACTGATTCACTGCGGAATTCTACAAGAAATGGAAACAAGACTTAATTCCAACACTCCTCAAACTCTTCAATGAAACTGAAAGGGAAGCAAACCTTCCTAAGTCATTCCTGGAAGCAAATATTACTCTAGTACCAAAACCTGAGAAAAACCCAACTGAAAGAGAGAACTATAGGCCAATCTCCCTAATGAACCTAGATGCAAAAATTCTCAATACAATATTGGCAAACAGGATGCAGCAAATCATCAAGAAGATTATACACCACGACCAAGTGGGATTCATCCCAGGAATGCAGGGATGGCTCCACATATATAAATCAATAAAGGTAATCCACCATATCAATAAAGCCAAAAGTAAGAACCACATGATCATCTCTATAGATGGAGAAAAAGCTTTGATAAGGTCCAACACTCAATCATGATAAGAACCTTACAGAAAATTGGAATAGAAGGTCTTTACCTCAATATGATAAAGGCCATCTATGAGAAACCAACAGCCAGCATCATATTAAATGGCCAAAATATGAAAGTCTTTACTTTAAAATCAGACACAAGACAAGGATGTCACCTATCACCACTCCTATTCAACATAGTACTGGAAATACTAGTCAGAGTAATTAGATAAGAGAGAAATAAAAAGAGTAAATATAGGAAAAGAGGAAGTTAAATTATCATTATTTGCAGATGACATGATACTTTACATAGAAGACCCCCAAAACTCCATTGAAAGACTTCTAGATGTAATAAATAAATTCAGCAATGTAGCTGGATACAAAGTCAATACTCAAAAATCAATAGCATTCCTATACACTAACAACAAAAATACTGAGAGAGAAATAAGAGAAGCCACACCCTTCACACTAGCATCTAAAAAAATGAAATATTTAGGAATTAATCTCATGAAAGAAGTAAAAGAGCTATACAGGGAAAATTATAATACCCTGAAAAAGGAAATCAAAGAGGACCTCAGAAAATGGAAAGACACCCCCTGTTCATGGATAGGAAGAATAAACATTGTGAAAATCGCCATTCACCCATAATTATTACACAGATTCAATGCAATCCCAATCAAAGTACTACTAACATACCTCATAGATCTAGAGAAATCACTCCTAAAATTCATCTGGAACCAGAAGAGACCTAGAATAGAAAGGCAATTCTAGGGAGCAAAGGTAAGGCTGGAGGCATCACAATCCTTGATTTGAAATTATACTACAAAGCTACAGTAATAAAATCAACATGGTACTGGAATAAAAACAGACCTGAAGATCAATGGAATAGATTGGAAGATACAACCACAACCACAAACTCACTCAACCACCTTATCTTTGATAAAGGGGCCAAACATGCTCGCTGGAAGAACAATAGTCTCTTTAACAAATGTTGCTGGAAAATTGGCTCTCCATATGCAGAAGACTAAAACTAGACCCATGCCTATCACTATGTACTAAACTAAAATCTAAATGGATCAAAGATCTAAATATTAAAACAGAAACACTAAATCTGTTGGAAGACAAAATAGGTAAAAATCTCTAAGATATAGGGGTAGTAGAAAATTCATGTACAAGAATCAAACTGCACAGGAAGTACTTCCCAAAATCAATAACTGGGACCACATCTTATTTAAGAGTTTCTGCATATCAAAAGAAATCACCAGCAGAATGAAAAGAAAAGCCACAAATTGGGAAAAAATCTTAATGGACTGTCCCTCAGAAAAAAGACTTCTGTCTAGAACTTAAAAAGAATCAGACCCTTGAAATTCAAAGACCCAATCCAACAATGGGCATCTGAAATGAATACACAGTTCTCAGATGAAGAAATACAAATGGCAAATAAATACATGAAAAAATGTTCATCATCATCAGTCATTAGAGAAATGCAAATTAAAACCACACTGAGATTCCATCTCACCCCAGAAAGAATGGCCAGGGTAAAAAAAAATCTACCAACAACAAATGCTGGAGAGGCTGTGGAGAAAAAGGAACTTTTCTGCACTGTTTGTGGGAGTGTAGACTGGTGCAGCCACTGTGGAGGTCAGTCTGGAGATTCCTCAAAAAGCTGGGTTTGGAAGTCCCATTTGACCCAGCTATTGCACTTCTAGGCATATTCCCAGAAGAACTGAAAACATCATACCACAGTGATATATGTGCACACATGTTTATAGCAGCACAATTTGTAATAACCAGATCTTGGAAACAACCTAAGTGCCCATCAACTGAGGAATGGATAAAAAAGTTGTGGTATTTTTATACAATGGAGTACTACTCAGCTATAAAGAATGATCACATTGAGATATTTGTAAATAAATGGACACAACTTGAGACCATACTCATAAATGAAATAAACCAAAGTCACATGTGTAAATACCATATAGTCTCTCTAGTATGAGAGTTGGTAAGAGCATATAAGATTTTATGGTAATCATGATTCCCCCTTTCATGGCTTTGAAGCCTTTCAATATTTTCATTCATCAGTTGGAATGGTTTTATTCTGTTTTGGTTGACTTTATTATGTGTGATGGTAGGAACAGCTGTTTTGAAGAAAACAAAACATTATGGCAGCCATTGCTGATTGCTGATTTGAATATCGTCATGCTTAGAAGTCCTACCATGCTTCTACTCTGTTATTACCATTGATTCTGTCATGTTGTATCTTACTGGGATTTTAATATATGTGATAGTATAAACAAATTTTTTAATTGAAAATGAGATCCTACAGTAGACATTGATCATTCTCTGTTATTCGGTTCAGAATGTGCTGTAGTTCTTTCATTCTTTGAATGGTTTTATACTATTTTATTATGTTGGATATTATTGTACTTGAAACTATACTCAACTATAGCAGAGAAAGAGATATTTTGATAGCTACTGTTAATGTCCGGTTGTCTTATTTTAAAGTGCTGTGTTACTTATGTTGTTCTGTTCTGATCTGATTTGTTCTTCTCTCTTTTGTTTTAATCTCTTTAAAATAATAAAAGAAATGTAAGGCTTCAAATTCATAGACTCTCATTTTGTAAAGATAAGCCATAAACCTCAGTTCTGGCCAAAGAGTTATACATAGAGATTTACTGCTTCCATGTCTTTCTCATCATTTCCCTCCTGCTAGAATGCAGCTGAGCAGGCCTTGACCACAGAAGCATTTGACAGATCCAAGTCACTTTCCTGAAGAAAATATGCCCTAAGAAAGACCAAATAAAAGAATAAAAGGACCAGAATTCCCAATGTCTTGCATTGAAGTACTAACCAGGCCTGACCCTACTTAGCTTCCGAGATCAAATGAGACTGGGCTCTGTCAGGGTGGTATGGCCGTAGATGAGAATTCCCGATGTCGTCATGTAAAATTTACAATGGCTCTGTCTTCTCTAAATCTGGACCCTTTCAATGTGGGCATAGATGGGTGTCTGCCAACATGGGATGTGCGCTGCCTGGGTGTGCATTAGCATGTGCGTGCACTAGCAGGCTGTGTAAGCTGTGCTCCCGCGTGGCGTGCTATAATACAGACACACGCTAGTCTGGGATGTGCATAACACAAGGAATGCATCACCATAGGCTGTGTGTGAGTAATGGACATGTGCTTGCAGGAAGTGAGCAGGAGTGCAGGGTAGCATCAACATGGCATGTATGCTGACATGAATTGAGTGCTTGTGTTAGATGTTTGTCCCAGTGCACTGTACACTCATATGGCACATGTTCAAAAGTCAAGGCGTGATTAACATAGGAGGGAGTGTGGGCCAAAACAGACTTTTCATGGAATACTGCCTGCTTAATAGGGCACTGGCCTGGGAAGTGGGCTGGCATGGGACGTGTCAGGATAGTGCATTCATAAAGATGGGGTAGCATGGCACACACCGACACAGTGTGTGTTAAAATGGGACGCACACCGCTGTGGTGTATTTCCTAAACTGGGGTGGCTGACAGGGGCTGTGAGCATAAGTGTCAGCTGTGTGCTCGCTTGGGAACAGTGCTAGTGTAGATATCCACTGGTGTGAGCTGTGTGTTAAACCTGCCTTAAGTATTCCTGAGGAAACAGTACAGGGAAAAACCCTCAACTACTGATTACTAAGGTGGAGTCCATGAGAGCAAAATGATCTTTATGAAATGATTGAAAACAAAGCTATTCAGGAGCAGGGGGTACACTTTCCTTGCAAAAAAGAATATGGTAGGAAAACGTTGGGGAGAATTCAGATTCCATCCCTGGACAAGGCCGGGATCAAATTCCTTAGCTCATTTGTTACCATATTCCACACAGTTATTGCATTAGGAGAAATGTATATTTTATTTAGATTGTAGTAGGCCTGATACAAATATCGCACATTTGAAGTAAAGTTGATTTCATTCTTTCACCAGACTGCTGGCTGGAGATGTTAGGCTATAACCGTCTCAGCCCTGCCTTTTTTTGACACGAACATTAACGATTTTGTAAAAGTGAAACAGATTAATAACTGAATAAGAATGAGATGAATACTTCCTTCAGTTATTTTTCCAGGTAAGAAACCATACTGCCTCACTTTAAAATCAATCTTGATTATATTTTTTATTATACATTACCTGTTGTTCCAAACAAGACTAATTTATTTTATGCAAGCCACTGAGCAGATATTGCTAAACTGAAATTGATTCTGAATCTCTCCAAAGAAATTCCTTTTGTTTTTTTTTTTTTATTTTTTAAATCAGTGTTAATAAAACCATGGGGTCTTACAACATTCAATTTAAGGTTATTTTTTACCTGAAAGTGTTAGACTCATAAAATCACTTATTTCTGGAACACAAAAGTAAAAGAGAAGATTTTTATGTAACGTAATTTGAAAAATAAACAATCTAATAAGTATTTTGGAAGAAAGGAGGCATTTCTGGGTCCTCATGTACTTTTTCTTTAAGGAACAGGCAGTAACTACACTTGAAGGATTCTCAGTGGGTAATGATAAGTGCCATTAAGGAATGGATGGTTATCTTTATTTATTCTAGCAGTTGTTCAGAATTGTAACCTAATCTAACACAAACTATTGAAAATATTTCTACGGTGTTTATGAACATTAAAAGCATACTACCTAATTCTAATGCAGATTTTTTTCTATTTTTGTGATTCTTTAAGGTAAAATCTTTTCACATTTTATATGTTAAACTCTCATCATTACAAGTATTGATGCTTCTTCAATGCCTAATGAAATTTTATATCAAGCAAGTGTTCACATATTATAAAGTCAGTAATGTAATATACCACATTGTCATTTATTCATGCAAGAAACAGTTACTAAGTACCTATAGTAGGCTACGTCTGGTATATCAAGTTATTTGTTACTATTGTCAGTTTTAATCTACCATTTTCAAACCTGATGCAATTGACTTAACTCCACAACCAGCTTTAAGGTATCCTTAATGAATAAAAGATAGTAAGATACTTTTAATGATACATTGTCCTGGACTTCTGAGTTTTAAAAATCCTTAAATTGGGCTGATATATTTCCTGTTTCAATTATATTCATTCTAAAAGCAAATGGGAAACAAGACCTATGTCTACAACAAAAGAATATATTTAAAATATACTTAGATTATGTTTAGAATTACTAAAGAAATAATTATTTTTCAGCAAATAGTGATAGTGGATCAGTCTAGTCCTATGTGTGTTGGATTTCTTTACTAATTTCTAAAATATTTCTGCCCAGACACAGGAAGTTCTTTTTAACTTTGTGTTTGTGTTTTAGTCATGCCTTTAACTGTGCTTTGAGACAACCACTAACAGCTTCAAGGATTTGGTGGGAAAAGATTTTTAGTCTCACGTCCTAAAATTTCTCCAGGTAGAATAAAGTGGTTGGGGCTAGAAGTGAAGCCCAGAAGCCCTGCCTGCCTGGTACATGTGAGGCTCTCCTTACCACAAAGAAAAAGAGAAAGAAGCACAAAAAATCAGTACAATTTTTTTCATTCTTTTAATGCAGTTAGTATTAAGTTTCAGTGCTATATAGCAACCTGTGGTATGTGTGTGACATGCGTGTGTGTGTGTGTGTGTGTGTGTGTGTGTGCTGAGATACATAAAAGGTTAAGAGCTTTTTCACCAAATAACAAAATAAGTCCTGGTTTAATCACTTAGCATGGGCTATCAATTCTTTTAGACTCATTTACCTATAAAGTAGGAATAGTTGTCACTCTGTATATGAATGTTTTGAGTATTTTACCCAAGTCTCCTTGATAAATGCCAGATGAGTTCAGTCTGGAAGGCGACACTGTCTGTGGTCTGGGTTTTGCAGTTGACTGATGAGGAGTCAGTAGCAGCAAGAGGGCAAGCTCCCATTCGCATATGGGAATCAAGGCCTGGTGAATGTGTGTCTAACTGAATGTCTTTACACAGTATCACCAGGAAAGAACACCCAGCATACCCCGTAGTAGACATAAATCCGCTGCTCACTCAAGGACTGATGGAGTGTGTAGAATGACTATGCTTTACTGAACATTGGCACATTCACGCTTTCAGACCCTGAGTGGGAGAAGATGTCCCGACCATTTGAATAATTGCCAACCAATTTCAGCATCTGGAGGTGCATTTCCACACTCCATTAGTGACCACCCATTATCTTAGCTCAAAAATGTTCATGTGTATCACGGCTAGTTCCACGACGTTATGACAATCATCTGAACATCTTACTTTTTAAAAGATTTTGCAAGAACAATATACTTTCAGGAATTTGTTCTTCAGAAAATGTTAGGAGAAAATATTGTCAAGTGCTGACTTGCAACTTGGACTGAAGGAAATTAGTCTATCGTAATTAATTAAAAGAGAAGGCATTTTGAAATAAGTTACTTACATTTCAGTCTCAGTTTGGCATGCTGATGCAAGCAATTAAACAATGAGGTCTGCCCCATAAAGCAGCCTGGCCCAGGGGACAGAGCACATGTGGACATGATTCAGTGACTACATTCTGCTAATTTCTACTTAACCAGGCCACATTCGCAGAAATAAAATCACTTACGTGCATTATTCTAACAATGGGAATCTCTCTGTGTGTCTCTCTCTGTCTTTCCCTTCCTCTAGAATAAAACAAATGGTGAGCATAACAGGTAAGTGAATCAGTGAGGGGTTCCCAGATATCAGCTGGTATGAGAAAAACCCTCCGGGAAGTAATTTAAATTGATACAAAGCTGGTGAATTTAAATTTGAATTTTCTTAAGGTAACAAAACATGAATAAGTAATGATAGGCATGTCCATTTTTAAATGCCTAAATTCCCAAAGAGTGCTGGGCCTTTTTAGGAAGGCTTTTGATTATCTTGGAAATCTGGGGAAGCAGCATATCATTTTCTAACTAATTATAGTACTATTTGTAAAATACAATTTGTGGCCAAATAGGAAATCAAAGCAAGATCAACCTTTAGATGCATGGCGATGGCTTTAAGCATGTGCAAAATGTCCTCTCCAAGCAAACATCGAACTTGAAGAGAAAGTAGGTGAAATCAATGGAAGTCTTTCATCAAAAGTGGCCCAGAGTAAGTGTGTTTTCATGTCAAAAAGAAGATGTAGAGCATCACAGTTTTGTTCATTAAGCATTGCAAGGGCACATCTATCTACTTTAGTATGTTCAGCTTGTTAGTCTCAGTCCCCAGACGTAGGCACAGCTGCCTGAGACTGTCATGTAACACATTCACAGCTGCTTGTGTGCAAGAAGGCAAGCGAGGGCCTTCTCTTGGGTCTGTTCTATAAACTCTCATTCAGTGCTTGCGTCTCACTATCCTCGTGGTGCATATTCTGCTGCCAATTTTCAGTATTGTTTGTCTCCTGCGGTTTCTAGCTAATCTTTAGGATGAAAAATGAAGTATTTTAGCTCAAATGTTCAGCTTTCATAACCAATAATGGGGCACAAAGAGAGGCAAAAGGTAAGAAACCACTTCAGTCCCAGTGATATAGTCTTGGAAACTTAATCATTTAAATTCCAGGAGGCAGTGGGCAGAAGAGAGGGAAATGCAGGCTAGGAAAGAAATGGAGGTAACTTTGAGAAAGGTTTTTCCCATGACATAATTATACTGATTCATGAACTTGGAGTTGCCGTAGCCAATGGAGCAATGATCAAATTCAACTATCATATTTGCCTAAGAAATCAGCAGGCAACATTTGCATTGAAAGATGTTTTGAAAAGATGTTTGGAAACCGCTGGTCAGCAGGCTAGCAATTTAAAAATCCACGTGCTGTGCTTGCTTGCATTGTGGTTTCGTGGATGTTGAATCCAAACAGAAATGTTGATATTTGCCACTCAAGAGGCCAGAGTCTGAGAAAAAATTTTAGCATTTAGAAACAGAAATGTTTTTTGTTTTGTTTTAAGACTGTCACTTGTTTCTTCCAAGTTTTATTCCTAAAATTTTATAGTTTCACTCTGATGACTGTGGCTTTATTTTTAAGTCTCTTTGCTCTAAGATTTGAGAGCATCATGGATTTGGAAAATTATGGTAGAGATTACTCATAGGTATTTTTACAGGAGCACGCGGAGGATTACAGTATATCATCCAGAAAGAAAAAAAGTGTGTTTAAATGCAGTTGTTTCATTTCCAGAAAAGAAAACTTAGGCCTACACAAATGCAGTGAATTGATGGGTAATATTTGAAGGTAGAATAGAAAGCTGAGACCTTCCATCTTATTGGTTCTGTACCTAAATTTGTGCTGAATGGATTGGAAGATGTAGTGCCTGCTCTCAGGGTGCAGATATGCTGCAATGGAGACATTAGACTCACTCGTGAAGACGTCTGATGAGAAGCAGCACATGTCTTTAAGCACAGTAATCCAGAGAAATACCACTGGCACAGAAGGCAGGGCATCAGCTTCTGTGAAGTCTACTTGGACAGCATAATGTCATCACCTGGGTAAATCATAGGTATCAAGATGACTCATTTTTTCAGTAGTGCTTGACCTATTATGACTCTTTTCTTTGCGTTAACTGTATAGTAAGTATTCTAATGGATTCACACATACCTACCTGACTGCTAAATTCACACATACCTACCTGACTGCTGAGTATTCTAATGGATTCACACACAGCTACCTGACTGCTAAACAGGTACCTACCTGACTGATAATAGAAAATTATCATTTTCCCTCAGCCTCGCCAGCATTAGTTATTATTTGATTTCTTGATGATCCCATTGTTTCTGGAGTAAGATGAAATTTTAGCATGGTTTTAATTTTAATGACCAGAGACAATGAAAGTTTTTTTCAGATATTTTTTGGCCATATGTACTTCTTCTGAGGTAGTGTCTATTCATTTTAGTTTCTCATTTTTTGATTGGGTCTTTTATTTGGGGTCTCATTTTTTGAGTTCTTTATATATTTTAGATGATACTACTCTGAGAATAGCTAGCAAAAATTTTCCCCTTTAAATTGTGTATGAACTCAACCTATTATGGGATCACTTCTAAAATATCCTTCAAAACATTTCGTGTGGTGCAAATGAATGGAAGCATGAGCTCAAAGGCAGGATTTTCAGTTGCATAAAATGTATGAATGGCCAGTGATTCAGGAAGGTGTGTTAGACTGCAGCAAACCACCCACACATGAGCAATGATTACCACTTCTGTCTGACTTTTGGTGCAGCTCTAAAGTTCAAGTTAAAGAATGATTTCTTGCCTTACTAGGAAGTAAGACAATGTGCGCTTATCCAAAATCTTCTCATTTTTTTTAAGTAGAAAACTATTCTTTATAAGGGTTTAACTCTGAGTAAGTGATTGATTAAAAGGGGACAATGTGATTAATGGTTAGGAATTAATTTCAGTCCTCCTGGTTCCAAATTCAGAGGTGTTTCTCCAGCTGGTTCACAGATATTTCAAAGCTTTAACCTATGTGGTCAAGCTAGGGTTGTTTCTAATGGTGATTTCATTACATATATGTGTTTTTGGACAAATTATGTTACTTGTGTAGTATTTGATTTGCTTACATGGAAAATTACAGTTTTTTAAAAAATAAAATGGCTCTAAATATTGAATAAAATAATGGTCATAAAGTACTCAGACCAATGTGTGATAACAATAAATTGTCAGTAAACAGCAACTGTTCTTGTACTTTATCTTGAAAAGTATGATTTCAAAATATTAAAGCAAACATAATTCACATTTGAAATCTTGTAAGTGGAGAGTTTGCCCATGGAGTGAAGCACGTGGACGTCAGGAGGTGGTGATCACTTCTGAATGTCAGTAACCATGAGAGCCATGCTGACATACCTGTATTTATGGTTTCAACTTGGTATTTCTTACTATATGTATCATAAAATAATATATACACACTAATCTAGTTCTATTTATAGATAGATAGATAGATAGATAGATAGATACAGACACATGCATGCATATTTGGTTAATGGGGAATCTTGGTGCTTTCTTATTCTTGATTCAGTTTAGAATTAATCCATTCTGATTCCAGGGCGTTTCAGGTTACATATTTGCATCCTCACAGTAAAAATTCATCCAATGGCGACTTTTTAAATTCTATTTTAAAATGAGATCCCTAAGACCACTTTAACTGACCTTTCATTAGTGAGCTCTCACTTCCACACGTACTAAAAGGATTATTATCTACAAATAGTAAGCTGCTTTCCAACAGCTCCAGGAACAGCAGTTTGAATACCCAGAAACTGTGATTTGCTCTCGGTCTTCCTGGTTGCGATTCTGACAAGTTAGCGTAGGTAAAGCCCCTTGGCTCACTCACTACACCAAGTGAGCAGTAAGCTTAAGTAGCGGTTTCTTTATTCACTGATGATCTGGAGCTTTCAAAGCTGGACATCGTTTGGGTCATTTTCCACAAACCCAAGGACCTTTTCCTCAGTCAGGTGCAAATAGTGAAGTGGACAAGAGCATCTGAAGAGAAACAGTTTGAAATAATTGTCTTGGAAAGCAAAGGAAGATTTATAACAGCTGAAATTTTCCAAGATTTTCTGTGATTTAATCTGTTTCATAGCTTGCTTTACAACGAGACTTTGCAGAGTTCTTCAGAAGGGACAAAATTAACTGCTAAAAACGTCTGGATCACAGGCTGGCTGGGTTTGTGTTGCCTCATAAGAGCTCAAGTGGTCAAGATGATTCATCCTGTTACACAAAGAATTCATTGCTTACATGCCCCAAGATTTAAACTCCATTTCTTCTATAAAATCTCTGATTACTTCCCTTCTGGAGGCCTCTACTACAGGATCTCTTGTAGCATATAATTGTCACATTAGATTTCTTTGCTTCTTAAAAGTAACAACCTCATTTTTCTCTGGGATCCAAACTATCTTTCTAGAATTCCTCTCTCCTCCTCCTCCTACTTCATTTACTCCATTATGCAGAATATAATTCATATCTACAATCAGAATTCCCTCAGAGTCTCAAGTAAACTAAGACCCGATGTTACTCTCTTTCACAGTAGCAGGAATCATTTCCTTTTATGAATTTAGTATTACATGATGTATTTGATTGCCAGATTAATGCTTTTCTCCTCATTAGACTATCAGTTTAAGGAAGACAGAAGTCCTATGTGCTTTATTTCTTAATGGAGTCACAAGATTTAGCACAGAGTTTAGGTAATCATTAATGTTGGGTGAATTGTGCGCAAAGATGGATGTCTGTTTCTTAATTCCTAAAGCTGCATTTGGCAGTGCTGGTGGACATCATTGTCCTCTTTTCCTAAAACAGTCATCGTTGTACAATCTGAGTCTTGTCTCACTGTGTTAATGATGAAACCACCAACAAAAGACACAAAAAAGGAAAGTATTTATTGGAAATATGGGGAGGAAAATGGCTCCATGCTTGGAGGTTTTCCAAGTGGTTCACCACTGTGCTTCATTGTTTTGGTCTTAAATCTACAAGCAGACACCAAGGGCAGGGTTTATAATATACAGTTTTTAAAAATCAGTTCATCAGCTGAACTGGATTTAAAGAAAAGGAGTTCAAAGGAAATCAGTTATTTTGCATTCTAATTTCCTCAAAGTTCAGCCAGGAGGAAAGGGAAAGTTGTTAGCTAACAGCATATTTTGCTAAGAAATTTCTTTCCTGGGAGTTAGTGTTCTTCACTGTCCACCCTTATCTTAACTCGACATTCTTTTTCCTGTGTTATTTTTTACATTGCTAACCTAGTTAAGTATGTAACTTAAATGAGTTCTTAACTCAGTGTATGTGCTATTATCTTTGTAACCAGCCTACTCTTAGCTTACACCACTTACTGACTGCCTGTCTTTCCCATTATCATCACCCTGGACTGGAAACTCCAAGACAGGGCTGATGCTGGTTTTATGCTTTTGAAGACAACACTTTGTCTTCCACATTCCCATGATTATCAGCGGATCTTGATGGACATTTGAAGAGAAAACATTACATAGCTCACAGAGTAACTTTATAAGTGCTTCCAAGTACTGAGGAGTCTTGGGAACGGTATTATTTGGCAATCAGAGCCTGGGAGGCTGATGAAGCATAGTCCCTTCCTTTAATTTAAGGCAATTTCTAACTCTGGATCACATGAACTGCGTAAGATGCAGCACTTTGCTTCTGTTCTTTTCGCAGTCCTTAGGAATGTTCTTTTGCTCTGGGAGCAATGACCTTGAACAATTTAGATGTTAGCATGCCAATTAGTCAAAGATGCCTTGATGAATCTGTATTAGAGTGATATCTCTTCTGCTGAAAACGTAGGGAAATGTAACAAGTTACCATATCTAATCATAAGAAGCTGAGAGTTTTGTTCCATTGTTTTAATGAATGTGGGGACTTAGTAATTAACTCCTCCCAACCATTGATTGCCAAATAATACCATTTCTAAGTCTCTCCAGTACCCAATTCTATGATTATACAAAGAAAAAAGGATTACATTTCCATTTTTATTTTACCAGTGATACATTCCAATGCTTCATTAAGGAAACAGAAAAGCTATATACTTACAAACGCATCCTAATATGCTCAGATTTTTCTTCGCATAAAATATCTTCTCTAGGAGGAGACTGTACTTAGCAGTCACCCCTGTCAAAGCCAAAGTAAAATTAATAAATGTCAACTTCAAATTATTGGAAATGTTCAGAGGAGGTAGTAAAATTAAATACTATTTGAAAACAACTCTAACCTGATCATATATTACAGTTTTATGCATTTCTCTTTTTGCTTCATCCCAGTTAGTTTTCACAAAAAAAACTTTGTTTTTGAATACCCAGGTACATTACAAAAAAAAAAAAAAATGGAGACAATATTGTGTCAATCAAAGACAATGCTGACACATCTGTGCTTTCTTCGGAAAATGATTGCTTGCTCTTGGCAGTGAAAGTCTCAGTTATTCCTAAAGCTTCATTGATGTGGAAGAGCGGACGTGATTCCAGATCCTGAACTGTGCAGAGCAATCGAACACAGTGCGCTCTTGAAAACCCCACTGGGCCACGGTATTTATCAGCCAATTTTTTGTGTGTGTTTGTTCTTTTTGTGGATAATTAGCTATTATAAAACAGTTTGTCGATAAGTTCAACAAATAGGGTATCTACGTTTTAAAATTATCTATTAACTAACAATATTATAAATTGTTCTACTCAGTCTTTTTTCCAAAAAGATTCAATAACCAATTTCTATGATATCAAAAGTTGTAAAAATAAATATTTATTATGCAGTAACTGCCATTTTTCTTTATTATTCTAAAGGACTGAGCTCTATATTGTACATATTTCATTTTTTGTTTTGTTTCTTAAGAAAATCCATTACTGAGTTTTATGACATGAGTTCTTAAATTTAGATTTTCTGATTTTACCTCAGTAATTAATACTCATAATAATTTAATTTTTCCTTTTCTTTTGGTTTTTGTATTTAGCTTTGGGCTTCATTGTTCTTTTGGAATTTTCAGTCGAGTGAATTTCAATCTGCTATGATAATTGCACATTTTATGAAACAGTACTTTAAGCATTTTTGTTAAAGCTGTTAAGAATAATAATATTTACAAACACATTACTCATTTATAGAAATCAGAATATGTTCCCATGCAAATCAAAACTCCTTCAAAGACACAACTCATGTAATGCATTCTTTGTGGCTTTCATGGTGTTTTTACGCAAGAAGAACACTGTTGTTGTTTGAATCCTTCATGTGGATGTGAGGTGAAGGGAAGGAAAGACCTAGCTCTCTACCTTTCTGGCTTCATAGCGTCTACATGTTTTCCTTTTCACTGGCAATGTGTAAACATTACACACTGCATATATTTTACAATATATGTAGCAAAGTAACCTGTTTTATCATAATATATACCATAATCTGCATCACTATACTATGCACCATAAATTAATCTGTATTATTATGACTTACACTGCAAAGCAATCTGTGTTGTTGTGTTTAGACATTTTCCATAACCCAAGCTGGGGCTGGGGAATGAATGAAGCAAGCACTTTAGAATCAGATGTGCTGGCTTAGGGACGTCGGCTCTTTTTCTTACAGGCTGTGAGCATGTTAACAAGGTACAGAACCTTTCTGACCCAGATTGTGCTCAGCTGTGAAGCAGAAATAGTGATAGAATTGCCATTGATATTTGTATAATCTATATTTATTCAGTGCCTAATGAGTGAAATTTCCTTTCATTTGTTATTAGCTCATTTGATTTTCATGTTCACCCTATGGTTTTGGTAAAACAATGGAGAGAAACTGAGACTCAGAAGGATTAATCCCTCCTCAAGGTTATGTAATTGTTGCACATATACTCTGAAATTTTCTACTATTAATTGACACTGTATTCTGGTTGCCCTTTGGAACTGTATTGTGGAATGGTTTCTTTAGAAAGCACACAGTCCCAGCAGTTTTCCCTTGCCTTTCTGCAGGGCCAGGCATTTTGCCTTCATGCTCTGTGGAGCACAGCTTGCCTTGTGTCAGGAGTCACGCTGAGTTATAATCATCTGTATTGTGTCTTCTCACTGGCTGGTATGGTACCTGGAGTCTGGAACTGTGTCTCTCTTTGGAACTCTCAGCACCACTATTACATTCACTTAATGTACTTTGTAATTTCTCAATGAGTAAATGAATGTATGAATGGATAGCATTCATATGGATAGCATCATTGGCTTCACCACCACAGAAACTCATTTGCATAAATCCATTGCAGATGTGGAAGATAAGGCTGGCTGGCCTTTCAATATCTCTTCTACTCTCCTTCTATATTAATAAGTCTTTATTTTATTTTGTCAGTGACATTTCCGGCCATGATATTAAATTCTCCAGTTTTTCCTGAAGAGAAGCAAATGATACAGTGCTTGCCAACAAAATATAAGCAAATATATGTTGGGGATTTCTTAAAATATTTAACTTTTCTATTATGAGCATGACACTGTTTCATTGTATTTGCTTGAGTGCAAAACAGGACAAGAGAAGAAGCATTGTTGCAAGTTGAGAAAGATGGCCCGGTGTTATCCTACAGGAATATTGAAGGAATCTAGTTCTTCGACAACTGCAGTAGCCTAGGATTAGGTTTCATTTGGTCGACTCATTCCAATAAGGTTTCTTTTTGCATGAAATTTAATCAAAATCCATAACTGATAATATCTAAAAGCTTGCTTGAACTAATTGCTTGAGAGAGAGAGCAAATGAATAGGTGCAGAATTGTGACAGGGAGCAGAAAAGTTTCTATTTTAGACTCCACACTTAACAACTGTAGGTCTCAGGTCTGTATCTGGAGGAAGTGGTGACTCTGCCCTGCAGTTTGCTGGCATGCAGTGGGGACTAGTGCTAGGGTCTTTAAAGCGTCTTGCTTAGTTAATTGCTATCCAAGGAATTCTTATTTTTCTAAGATTGTGCTCTTTAAACATGTACAAATTCATCCTCACTCTTAGCTTTTAAGATAGAGAAACTATGTGTAGGAGAAGAGAACGCTAAGTTAAAATCTAGGAATTTTCAAGTACAGCCGCGCATCTTGAAGCTTGATGCTTAAGTTAAATAATTTCCTAAGTTTAAAATCATGGTGGGGAAGCTGCAACCACCCGCTACCTAATTTCCAGTGTGACTGTTACCTAAGCTTGGAATTAAAACTCCTGTGACTATTTCCTTGCTTACCCTTCCAACTTCAGCACTCTGGGACTCACGGAATTGGCACCTTGAAGGAACCCACTCATCCTTTCACACTCCTCAAAACCATTGAGAACCACCCCTGCTTTCTCACAATTGTTCTTCGTCTTCTGTGGAGATGTCACCATTTTTCATGCAACGCCCCCACTGAGTGCAGAGCGCACAATGATCTTGGTGGCTTGCACCCCAATAGGCTGAGTCCAGAGCTTTGACAGGTGGCCCTTCCAAGGAGCCTTACAGTGAGCTGCACTCTCTTTGCTCAGTGCCATGTAAGAGACAGGAGCGTCCTCGGTGAATGCATGTGGTACTTAACTGCTTGTGTCAACTGGAGGAAAAGCAACTGAACTGGATCCGCATAGCTCTGCATGTTGCTAAGGGGGATCTACTGAAGATTTCCCAGGATTTCCTGAGTGTGAGTGACAGTAACCAATGTGCTTGCCACTCATTCATTTCTGTTCTCATTGCTGACACAAAATGCCCAACAGTCAAAGTTAAAGAGGAAAGTTATTTTAGCTCATAGTTTACCTAGGTTTCAGTCCATAATCAGCTGACCCCAAGGCAGGTTGGCTTGGCAGAGGAGAAACAATTCATGGCAACCAGACAGGACAAGCAGCAGCAGCAGTGGCAGCAGTGACAGCTTTCTTTCTGTCCCTTTTTATTCCATCTATGCCACCTACACTTTGGGTGGCGGCAGCCACAATTCCAACATCACATCCTTAAGCCCAGTATTACACACCAGATCCAGCCAGCTCTGAAAAGCCCGCCCATGAATGCTGTGGGGAGGCATCTAGACACAAGTCACTTAAATAGTCCCAAAGGGAAATGAGCAAGGAAGGCTTGCTGCCATTGCTTTGGAGAGCTACAGTCTTCCCCTTCACCTGGGCTCATCTCCTGGCTTCCAGTCCAGACTCTTCAGCCTCTACTGCAGGCCTTTCAGCCCCCTGATAGACTCCCACAGCACACCACAAGGAGCTACCGGCCTTCAACTGGATCCTTCAGCACTCTAGCGCACGGACAGACGGACAGACCGACAGACGGACAGACCGACAGACGTTTTACACTGTTCCTCACCTGACTCTGGACGGCCATTGTAAGCCAGTCTTATAAATTCTTGTACATTTGTGAACTTTGCATTAAATGTGTCTCTCCAGGAAGCACTGACCCACACAATGGTTTGCACCATGGCGGCTGCTGCTGTGGCCACCATGCCTGTTGGTGCCTTTAGAACAAGCTTTGCTCCCTGTCGCTGTCTAGAGAGCCCATGCATTTGATCAGGTCACATGTGGAGGGACATGCTCCCAACTGTGAATGCCGTGGAAATCCTAACTCTAAACCAGATGGCTGCTGAAGGTGCTGATGTTTAAGATCCAGCAAAACTGCCTTTAGTGCAAACGTCCACCATTCCGTGGCCCATCGGCAAGGGCAGCACCGTCACCTCCCTCCGAGTTCCCAGGGGGCCCTCAGCCTCCTCGACTTTTCTGTGGGAGGTGGGTAACCCCTCCTTTACTTTGCCTTGGAACCTGATCAGAACTCAATTTTTTCATGTTTTCTCCATGTATCTCTTAATAGCACACTTAATTCTTTCATTTTTATTTTGCGGAAGACTTAAGGACCATGAAGAGAGGAGAATTCCTGGCAAACCACACAGCAATCAACGTATTAGTCTCATTGCACGTCTTTCCCCCTGAAGACCTTTGACGCAGTCTACTGCTCAGCAGACAGACCTGGATTTTCTGTCCTCTGTTAACTTCTTTCTCTTTCCCACCAGGCTTTCTCTGCTCTTCTTCCATCACCCTACACCCAAATGGGAATATAGTGGAATGAGAACTTCACAGCAGTGTACCAAATCTTGAGACTGTCCATCCACCCAAAGTGTGTGTGTTTGTGTGGGTGCGTGTGCGGGTGCGTGTGTGTGTGTGTGTGTGTGTGTGAGACAGATAGACAGACAGACAGACAAAGAGACAGAGACAGAGAGAATAGTCTGAGAGTTTAGAAATTACAACCAAAGAGTATTAGACATTTGCTATGCCAGCATCCAAAACAAGATTGAATTTTACTCCTTGAATGGCATCAAGGACTCACTCATACCAGACCGAAGGCCCCCCATTACTGCCATGGCTAGCAAGCCTACCCAGGTCTGTTTGCACAATGCTTCACTTCAGCATAACATAGAGACACAAAGAACTTGAAGACAGCATTGCTGAAGTAGCATTTGCTACTAGAACATCAGACATTTTCCCACACCCCCAACTAGTACATTCTGCTTTCAGACTCTCTCCACCCGAGCTGTCAGCGCTGAAGAAGCTGTACATAAGACGTTCAAGTATTTCCTGTTTGCAAAACCACTTGGGGTTTCTTGTACTTATAAACACCATAATTATATGTAAGTTAAGCCTTGATAATATAGTCATATGTCATGTAACATAAAACAATAATTTGTGACACCTACTCTGTTTCAAATACTCTGCTTTCCTAAGACTTCAGAGGTATTGCTTCATTTAAGTTCATAGTACAATGACAAATGCTCTTATTATTCATACATTTCAGATGAGGAAACTGAGGCTTGATTCTGATAGACTAAGAATCTAGTGTATCAACCTAAAAGGAACAAAACTGAGATTCTGTGTTAAATCTATGTGAATCTGGAGTCTATTAAAATGTAGTTTGCGTGGATTTTCATGGCTTGAACCATTGAACAGAAGTAGGTAATGATCAGTACCCATTATAATAGGTATTGATACTGTAATAGGAAAGAATACAAAAGGGGAATAAATGAATGGGCTAAAATGTGAATTATGGGTTCAAAAAAGCCAGGGAAAGCATAGTTAAGTAACACATCCACTTTTTTTTTCCATTGATAGAAACTCATAGACTAGACAAATTCCAAGCCAAAGTGAAGAAAGAGTAGGTAGGCAACTTTAAATACTTCTTGATGTACTATAATGGGGAAATTGTTTGAACACAAAGATTAATTTTGCCCTCTTAAAAGACTACTCTGCCCTTAATCCAAATGTGTGGTGCTTCTATAACTTTAAATACAGCAACAGAAGTTGGTGTTGATATTTGTCCAAGTTTTCCTGGCATTCCAAGTTAAAGAAAGAGCTTAAAACAGACTATTTAATACAGTAATAACCTCTATTATCCAATTTCTTCTCAAATGCAAATCACATTAAAACCAGGAAATGCACAGGGATTTCTTAGTAGGGCAGAGAGTATGGCTGTCTGAGGAGAGAACTGTCCCAGTCATTAAGGGAGCATAACTACAAGGCAGAGCATCCTCTGCTATGATCACATCTCATTTTCCAATGCCACTCCCTGGATGGGCCCTTCTTCTGCCCTCCTTCCACTCAGCGAATGTTTTCCTTTTTTCATGTTCTCTTTAGAGTACAGACATGATGGGTGAGTGTGGTTTTTAGAACAAAAATTATTAGTGAGTCATTAATGAGACAATATATTTATTTATTATGACAATAAACACAGCTGGAAAATGGACCGTGAAGAAATAGATAGTTAGCAGATCTCTGTGCCCAAAGTGTCAAGTGTAATTGAGGAATAAATTAAATGGCCCATCTGCCTCCCATCTTCCACTCCTTTATTTTTGTCAGTGTCCATGTTTATTAAAGCCAATAAGAATTATTTACACTAATTACTCACTAAAAAAATCCATAAAGAAGTTGAATGACTTTGCAATACAATTTTGTCAGCCCTTAACATACTGTGGTTCTTTTCAATATACTCCCACTGAGCGGCTATGATGAACTTTTTCTTATTAATAGTTATCACTTTATCATGTCTATACTATTGGATTTTCTCATTGTTAGTGTCTTATAGGCACTGAGAAAATAAAATTTCATATTATGGGCTAAATGGAAACCTGATATATTCCCCTGGTAGTTTTTGCCAAGGAAAACAAAACAAACAAGGAATAAAATGGAATAAGCAAGTGAACAAAAATCTGTTTCTTGCAGGTTATAACACAAAATCCAATCTGCCTAGTAATAGTATTCAGACATGAAAGCTAAAATAGCCAAGAGCAACTTGAACTCATTAAATATAATTCTAAGATTTTTTAATATCATTCCTACAATGATTCCATTGTGAAACCACCATCAGAACTGGGGTTAAACAAAAACCAATAACCCTTTACTTTCTTAAGCCTTTACATGTTTATGTTTCCTTGCATTGGAACTTTTCCTAGTTTTCTTTTACCCCCAGGGACACCCCTGGAATAATCATAGAAAACATTTGTAGTGTTTTTGTGGTGGTGTAGGAGAGGAGACAGGAGCATGAAACTCTTTCAAAAGTCTTTATTGGCATCATTTTTTTCTGACAATTGACGAATGAAATCCATTTACATTTGTACAGATACACTTTTAAAAGTTGAGATGTCAGAGAACATATGTTGTGACTTATGTTTCTCCAGTTCACGAAACAGTACAACTTGTCCAGAGATGTGGAGTCACATCATCATTAAAATGGCCCAATAGCTGCGAGTTAGGCTGCCAGCCTCCTGTTGCTGTGACACGGCCATGTGAGTCCTGCCAGCCCTGTGGGGTCAGGTTCTCTCTGATCAGCCTTCTAGAGGTTGGTGGATGACACGTCCTATTGTTACTTATAATAAAGTGGAGAGTGTAAAATACACACAATGATATGGCGATATGTCTCAGAAGACCTCTAAGTAGAACACTGACAGTGTGTCCTGATCTTTTCAGTTATAGATAATTATAAAAAAAATGCTGTTGGATTCAAGATAAACATTCTCATTGCTAGTTTATAGAGGAAGCACATGTTTCTCAAAATGAGGGTACCAAAAATCTGAAAGGTATGACACTAAGACCCCTTGTTAATACTCCAGCAGGATTTAAGAACATGCTTCACTGACCTCCTTAGGCAGACAAGGAGGCTTCTAAGAATCTAAATATGATGGGCCAGCATTGGGCTCCAGTGTAAGCAAAGAATTACTTGTCTTGAAAGCATTGGAAGATATGACTTTGCTTTGAGCATTAGAAAGAAATCAAGGTTTCAGGATACTTGCAATTATAAGGAGAGACAGAGAGAAAGAGAGAGAATAAGTGAATAGAACCAACTCCATAAACTCAATAAAACTCATGAAGGGGTAATGGAGGGACACAGAGAATCATTCCCATGTGCCAACAGTGAATGTCAAGGAAAAGGCGACATGTGTCTAGTTGTTAGCAATGACTAATCCTGACTTTTGTTACACTCTTATAAATAGGAGTATATCTTTCAGCTCAAAATCGTTAGTGGCTCTAGTACCAGGAAGGGTCAGGTGTTGACCGGAACTGTGGATGCAGAAGGAGGATGCCTTCCGGAAGTGGAGTTCCATGTTTCTATCTCAGACCCATCACTTACTCACTCCACAAACTGGGAAACATTTAAATTTGTGAGTATTAAATGTGCCTACCTAGCACATTGCCCAGCACATAAAAGGTGCTAAGTGCATATTGCCTTGAATCAGGAGGTAACTGAGTGCTCTGTAAAGCCAAGCCTTACTAACTGGAAGCAAATAATTTTGAATGTGTAGCTTCCCTACTGAACTTCATGGTATTTAAGAGTCAATGTAATTGCTTTGTCATTGATAAACAGTAACAGTGGTTTGGAAACAATTGTAGTGAGACTTGGCAATTCATGCTTCTGTTTATTTAGTTGAGATGACTGGAGAAAGCTTGTTGACTGCTGAGATGTTTACGAATCCAGTAAGAGAAGATTGAAGTTGAAAGAAAAAGCAAACTATGCGTTCAGAAGAACACAGCGTGCTTTGCCCGAGTACTTTTCCTTAGCGTATCTGCGGAATTCTGAGGGGCTGCCGAAATTTATGTGTTGCCACCTTGTCCTGTTTCCATAAAAAGCTGAGTGTTGCTAACAGAACTAGGAGAGGAAACCGAGATAAGAGGAACCTGTGGAGGACACCTGGACCACTCTCTTGAACAAAGAGCAATCACCTCCACATTGGATAAACCTGGGCCGGTCTCCCTGTACTGATACATACAAAGCTGCCTAAGCCATTTCCTTTTCCCTTCATCCAGATCTAAGCAATGTACATAGAGTTAGCTGAGGTGCTGAGGCTTAGTCTTTGAAGCCAGATGGCAGTCACTGTTTCCCTGCCTTATGCCTCCTCTCAAACCACAGTTGAGCCCAGTGGGATGTACAGCTACCACTCGAGGGCTGTCCACTGGGTTCAAGCCTCAAGATAAGAGGCTGTGACTTCCCAGGGAAGAAAAGGTTTGCACATCAGAGCTGAAGCACCACTGCCTGGACACTAACTGCTACCTCAGTTGTGTTATGCAGGTTGGTCTTTCTGCATCATCTCTCTGCATATTGCCGAGGTGCTCTCAGGCCTCCTACATAGCATGTGTATCCCACCACTGTCTGTTAGTCATCCTCTAGCCACTCCTTTCTTCATAAATTAATAGTCTCGGTTAGGTCAAGTCTTTGTTCAGATGAACCTTCATCCTGGCCAGACCTATGACCACTTGGCTCCTCAAAATTGTAAATATGTGTTAGTCTCTTTGTTCTTGCCATTGGTTGCACTGGAAGTGCTAGATTGGAATTTCCTCACTAAAATTCCAATAACTTTTGCACAGGATTACAAATGTAAACTTCCCAGCCAGAGACAAGGGTGGAGAAGGGCTCTCTATGTGGACTCAGTCAAACATTTTAAAAACACTTTTGGGGGAGTTAAATAACTTCAGGATTGAATGCAGATAATAGACTCTTTCTAGAGTCACAATGAGTATACAGCTTCCAATATAATGAGAAGTTTTGTTCTGTGCAGTTTAACTTTAAAAGAATCTAAGCAAATACTACTGGAAATCATTTCAAGAGTAATATCTCTTAGTATTGTAAGGGATGAGTACATAGGAAAAAACAGTTTTAAGATGGGAATCTCTGCAGATGAGGCAAAGAAAAACTCATATGAAAGTAATACATCAGCTCTTAACTGTGAAAAAATTTTCATTTCAACTGATTACTCCTATAAAAATACTATTTATTCACAGTGTGTTAAGCATACATTTTTAAATATCACAGTAAATCCTGAAATATGTACTGTTATTACATGTTAATCAAGCTTTTTGAAAAAAGTTTAAGGTAATAGAATTTTTAAAGACTCTTGATTTGACTATGACACATTTATATATGTATTAAATTATCACACAGTGCTCTGTAAATTACTACAATCAATAATTTCAAATTACACAATGAGATAAACACATACTCAGAGTTTGATAAAAAATAAGATAGTGTTTGATTTCCCTGCCCGCTATCATAGAATGCCATGGCCCCTCATGGATTTCAAACTTCCCCGGGTGAGGACCATGAAGGGCACTGAAGAAATAAAGGTAAGAGACAGAAAGCTGGGATCAAGTGGAGCCCTCTCTCATGATGGGAAGAGAGGAACTGCTTAGCCGTTGTACACATTTATTTATACACTTAGCAAGATAATGTCAGGTGGCACCCCTTTGCCTAGCAACCCGCCTCTTGAATTGCTTCGGGGATTGGTGGTCCCTGGGCTGTAGCCCCGCTGGTTCAAATAGCTTCCCCCCGTTTTCTTTGTTCTCCAGCTGGCCTTGCTCCAGCCGCACGTGTGTGATCATCTCCAGCTTCAGCCACTCCCCACAACAGAAGTAGTGGTCATTTGAGGAGCAAAAAATTATTTAATGAGAAGTGAGAAAACAAAGGCTAACAGTGTTGCCCAAGGTCTCTGATCTGAAACCATTACAGAGCTGTAATAAAAAAAAATCAAACCTCCAGACTGGCCAGGGGGAGGGATTGAGTGCTATAACCTTCAAATTGGGACATTCATACTGCAATTTCAAGCTATGGGAGCTTAGGCATGGAATACGTTCTTTATAAGCCTTGGTTAACTCATTTGTAAATTGAAGAAGACAGTAATAGTACCTTGAGCATAGGGTGATTGTGTGAAGTAAATGACAGTATAAATGGGAGAAGCATTTCACTAAATGTTTGTTTTATACAACAGACATTTATTAATGGTTACTATTTCAAAACTATCTCAGTTACTGTTCTCTATTGATGAGACAAAAGACCCGGCGCCTAACTTAAGGAAGGACAGATTTATTTACACAATCACCTGGCTCAAAGGCAGGGTGGCATTGCACCAGGGCAACACTTCAAGGCAGCAGCCAGCAAAAGCAGCCAGAGCAAAAGAGGGCAGAGCAAACTTCTTTTCCTCCTTTATATTGTACACACACCACCACCCTCCCCAACCAGGGCCAGTGTAGCACTCACAAAATCTCCTTGTTCTCTTGCACACCATGAGGATATTTACAAAGCAATAAGGGGACTCCCTGTGCAGTCACTTAGTTAAACTTCTGAACTGCTCAAGTTGACGCAATGTATCAACCACAACAATCCACCCCTGGTCAATTTGGCAAGCACACACATTTCTTTAAAATAGATCTCCAGATACAAAACCTTATTTATTTTTTATGGTTTCTCAACTTGAACATTGTAACACTGGTTTAACAATCCTTAAAAACCAGCATTAAATCTGTAAACATTATGTTACATTAGAGTCGTAACATTTTGCCCCTAAACCCCCAAGGACTCATACACACTGGTTTATGCAAAAGGCACTTAGCCCATCTGCAGGAATTGCCAAAGTGCTACCATTTTTAGCATTGCTGAAAAATTCAAGTCTCAAGTCTCCTCCAAGATGGAAGAGAAACTATTAGCTGCAACCCCCTATACAAATGAAAACAAAGTTAAACACTTTCAACACACAATGGCACAAGTTGAACGTTTTTCTTCCAAAAGTTACAAACAGGAGGATACAAAGGATTGGGACAAAAGCAAGTCCAAAACCCAGCTGGGCAAACTTTAAGCGCTGTAGTTTCACATCCAGCATGTGAAGCAATCTGCAGCAGATTGTGAGCTCCAAAGGGCTTGTGTGACTCCACCTTACAGCGCTTCTAGTGGTTACAGCTCCCACAGCTTCTCTCTGAGACGCGTTTTGTTTTCTAGTTGCCGCTTTCCTTAGATAATTTACCTTCTTGAATTTTTTAAACTTCTGGGGTCTCAGCTGCACCTTTGGCTTCACATTCACAGTTTCACACACTGGCTTCTCAGGGGCACACTGCCTGGCCTCTTGGGCCTTCTGAAATCAGGGTGGAAGCTTTCTTAACCCCATACCCCTTGCATTCTGTATTCACGTAAAACCAGCACCGTGAGGATGACGCTGAGGTCTGCTGCCAGCTGAGCAGCAGCCAGGCTCTCTTCTCTCTTGGCTGTAGGGGTCAAGTGTCTGGGTCACTGGGCTCTCTGAATCCAATTCTGAGGAACAAATTTCTTGTGTCACCTCCATTCTGGAATATGGTGCTCTGTGGTTTTGGCTCAAAGCAAAGTCTTTCACTTTTGCGGTTTTGAGGCTGCGAAGGTTTGTCTTCAGGCCACCTGTTCTATTCTCCTGTTTCTTTTCAGCAGTCAAAATTTCCTCAGCTCTATCTCTACAATCCACAGTTTATGGGAGCCTCCTTTCTGGCCAAGCTCACAATGTTTTCAATTATCCTGCTGGGCTTTTTGCTCTCAATTTTCAGGATAAATCTGGCTAAAAGCCCCTAACAATAGCCATGCCACTGCCTCAACATTTGACTGCCTTGAGATTTCTTCTACCAGATTAATTAGTTTTTGCCTGTATCCTAGTCTCAGGCAAACACTCTGGACACAAGCAAGATTTAGACAAGTTCTCTGCCAAACCATTACACATGTTATCTGAAGTCCAGTACCCAATGCGGTCCTTTTAGCAGAAACTTTCTGAGCCTGGCCTTTACTGGTTTTCCGGTCTTCTGAGCTCAGACTAGAATCTCCCATGCAAAACAGCCTAAGCTACTTGTTCAAGCAACATCTCCAAACATTTACAAACTCTTCCCCCAAGCCACTTCCAAAGGCAATTGAACCACATGGTCAGGTACATTCACAGCAACAACCTCACTCCTCTGGTATCAAATTCTCAGTTTTTCTCATTGCTGAGATAAAATACTCAACACCCAAAATGAAGGGAGGAAAGGTTTATTTAGCTTATACTTTGTGGAAGTTTCAGCCCATAATCAGCAGGCACCAAGGCAGGGTGGCCTGGCACCAGGGCAACACTTCAAGGCAGCAGCCAGCAAAAGCAGTCAGAGCAAAAGAGTGCAGAGCAAACCTCTTCTCCTCCTTTGTATTGTACACAGACCACTTCTCCCCAGAGCCAGTGCAGCACATGCAGCTGTAGATGCCAGCACATGCAGCTCCCCTTTGCAGCATATGCAAAGCCTCCTTGTTCTCTTCTTGCACAGGATAAGGGTACTTACAAAGTACAAAGCCCCGCTCCTTGCTGATTCTCTCAGTTAAACTTCTAAATTGTGCAAGTTGACACAATGTATCAGCCATAACAATCACCGTGCCATTTTTCTATCACATGATATTTCATGAAATGTTTTATTTTAACAAATCATTTTTCAGTTTTGCTACCATTTGTGTTTAATATATCACTCTGGTGTTCTAAGTAAAATTTATTCATAGTTGGAGTTGGTAGCTGGGAGGCATCTGGTTGAAAGCAACAGTTTCATGCATTTCCATTCCAGTATTACCAAACACAAGCTGTAGTACTGGGGCATTATTTTTGAGGCTTGAATACCTCATAAAAGAGAAGGGTGACCTTACCAAATATGAGGCCACCCTTGAGTGTGCCTCATCTGCAGGAACAGCCTATGAGGGCGAGCAGTTTAGGGTGTTGTGTAGGACCCCACGCTCAGACAGACCTCACATAAATTTTGAAGCTTGTATATTACTGGCAAGAAGTTTTTCATAACTTTCATCAAATAATCACATTTAAAAATTTTTCCCCTGGAATCATGTAACTAGTTCTGTTGGTACCCTGCTCATCACACAGCAGGTGTTCTGTAACTATTACCCTAAATCACAATATAGATAATTAACTAGTCCTGGTTATACTTTGACTACACAGACAGCTCTTCCAGGTTCACTGCCACATCTTTTTTATGCGATTTAAGACCATTTAAAAAAGCTTTTAAAGTTATTAAAACGTTAATGATTTTTAGTGGCTTAACCATTTTTCCAATTAGTAGGAATGATAGTAGAAATCTTTCCTATTATTGTATGATTTGATAATTAATGACCTACTAAACCAAGAAGACCATAGAAACAAGTTGAGAAGGAGATCAGACTTTCACTTACACAGACTCATCCTCTTGTGTTAGGGCGGGATACTTTTACCATTTGGTGTATAAAGGATGCATAACTCACTGATAGAATTTCTACTTATTTAGTAACCCTGCTGACCCAAGTGCCTTGTTGAGAATAATCAAAATCTACATTTCCCAGTACGTCCCAAAGTAAACTCTATAAAATACTGATTGGAAACAAACAATACTTCTTTCAAATGAGAAATAATTATACTCAAGTAATGTTGGGAAGACTGCAGGGCTGACCATAAGAGACAAAGAATACAGACTGTAAATATCAGTCCAGGAGTTTGGAAATGACATTCTTGGTTTCAATTCATTCTGATTACAAAATTGTCACTTTTAAGAAAAGTGTGAACTATGCAAGGATGCAGGAAACTATACTTTATCAACTGAAAATAAAATCAGTTAAAGAAGTCATGTTTAATGAACATGATTACATGTTCCTACAGATTGAAGTTGCTAGAAAAAACTGAAAATAGTTTCTATATTTTCTTTCAAAAAACTAGAGGAAAAATCTAAGGAATTTTTAGATGTATGAGAATAGTGTCTTGTCAAATAGAGAAAATTAATATAGCAATATAAATTGCATTAAAACAAAGGAATAAAAAAGATAAATTGTGGATTTTGAAAGTATGATATTGGAAACTGAGTGATTAAAATCATACCCTCAACAATTTCTATTCAGCAAAAAATAAATGAAGTAATGGAGAAATTTAACAATGAAAGATTTCAGGCATACAAAAAGAAACATCAAAATGTCCAATGTAAATTCTCCCTTATCATTAGTTATATGAAGTAGAAATTGCTACTTGTGGTGCTAATTGCTAATTGTGGTGGATTAACTAATGATCAACTTGTAACACCCAGCTGAACTGAGTCACTGAGGTGCTGGATACGGAAGGCCCACCTCAGGATCGTTGCCAGCAGCATGGAAAGACCTGGAGGGGAAGATGATGTGCTGTTGGTTCTCCTGGAGAAGCTTGTTGTGCTGGCTTTCCTGATATGAACTCGCCCTTTTAGTCACAGAGGAGCTCAGGTCCTCACTGGCGCTGAGGATGGCTGCGGTTCTCTGAATTCTGTGTGAACCTAAATAAACCTAGCATGGCTTACCGTTGGTTCTTACTATGAGCGTTGCTTATTAACTCCAGTGCAGGTCCCTCAGCCTGCTTGTGCAACCTTCCTGGCTTCCACCACAGATCTTTGGGCTTTCCCAGTGCAGATTCATGATACAGACTTACAGCAGACATTGTTCTGGGTGTGGGTCTCCAGCTGGACTCACGGAGAACATGTCCATGGGCACATGTATGGATCTCTTGCACTCTTCTGCATTTGATTTTTTTGGTAAATATTATAAAATAATTCTATAAGTTATGTGTCCTGTATTAAATCTATTCCCTTGAAAACCCTGACAATAACACACTTAAAACTCCAAGTGTTGGCAACCTGAGATATGAAATGCGATTGAACTCTATGCAAAACTATACTGAGTGCAAAAGAATAGAAAGGGAGCAACTATGCAAACCTAAATAAATATAGTGTGGCCTAAATAAATAAAACTAGTGTGGCTATAGTGCCGGGCTAAATGGACATTAAGGAAACTTTATACTGAGGAAGCATAGAAGACAGGCATGATAGTGCATGTCTATATTCCAAGCACTCTGAGAGGTTAAGAAGGACACTAAATTGCCAACGTGGGCAATTTAGTAATTTAGCAAGACTTTGTCTCTCAAAATTGAAAAAAAAAATAGAAGAACAAAGAACATTTTTTATGCTGAAGGTATTACTCGACCATAAGCACACATGCACCTATTAATGGAGCTGTGAAAGGAAAGTAAGAAAAAGTGACGTTATTGGAAGGAGAGAGAAAATTACTGTTCAAGATGTTATATTGCACTTTATTTTGGAGTGATTTATTGACACATCTGAAGCTTACTCACTGTTTACTTGCTTTCGCTTAGAATACTGTTGAGATGATCAAAGATATTCTTCATTTATGTTATCGTGCTTTTATTAGCACTTCTTTTTTATTCTTCCTTAGATTTTCTGACTTCTGTTTAACATACCAATCTGTTCTTGTAAACAGTCCATTTTTATTAAAGCATTAAGCATATTATTTATACTTATTTAAAATTTCAGCGTAATAGTTCAAAAATACATGCTGCATTTGCTTGATTCTTTCACTTTGACTCTTGAGACTGAGCATTTTATTTCCTTTTAGCACGCCTTGTACCATTTTGTTGATGTCTGGATATGGTGGGTACGGGTCTTAGGAACTTAGATAAGTAGAGCCTTAGCTAGAGCTAGAGAATTCTTGTTTGTCTGCCTAAAATTTGCAGTGTTTTTATTGGCTGTAACTAAAGATATCTGAGGCTTCAATTTTCTTTGATGCCCTTTTTTCTCTCTGGTTGTCTTTAAGTTTCCCTAGGTATTCTCTCTTAAACAAAATCTGCAACACATGTTATTTATTTTATTTCTTTATTTTGAAAAATTGAAACAGAAAAAAGGTAGAAATAATACAGAATTTTAAAAATTACAATAAGAACTCACTAGTTAATATATTACATATTGTTATCTTAGAAGTAGTTGTTCAAGTTACAAAGTCTATGCATAAAAAATGAACAATCAACATATGTTGCTTATAGGTACCAAACTCTTGTTATTATATAAGAGCTCTGTGGATGAGGTAGTGTGGAAATGGAGGGGCAAGTGAATTTTACAGTCCTGCGATGTTTCCCCATCTCCAGTAGACCTACATCCCTGGGATGTGACATTCATTAGTACTTCTTAACATTTCTCATTCTACCCTAGGTGAGAAAGAAATGACATAAAGTGTGGAGTTGTATATTTCTCACCCTGAACATCAAATAAGATCTCACAAAGTAGATACCCTTAATGGTAGATTGGAAGAGAAAACACAGAATATTTTACAATGAGTGCCTTTGCTAAAAATTTGCTAGAAGAATGAGGGGATTTTTCTCTGATAGTTATTCTGTAGGACTCTAATAGGCAAAATTTAAAAATAAATAAATAAAAACAGTGATCTAACACTTAGCTTTCAGGAGTTTTGAATTCCCCAGCTAGCTGATATCCATCCTCTAGATTTTGTCAATACAGTGTAAATTTTCCAGAAACTACATGATTTCAGCTGATTACTTTCCACTAAGTCACAATTCTACCTCACTGTTTCTTGAGATTTAAGGACATTAGTGTGCCTTGTGACTTTAATTCTCTGATGAATATACAGCTGTTGATTTTCAGCCTGTTCTGTCTTTTTCTTATTACAGGATTAGAATGATGACTTCATCATATACTGGAGGAAAAAAACTAGAAATTCAAACATCTTTAAATAATATAAAAATAATTGGACAAAAGACCATAAAGAGAATAAAGGACTTATACATCATTATAAATCAACTACTCCTAGCAAGTATCTGTAGAAGAGTTCACATAACATCAGAAAAATACACAAACTTCTTAAATCATACAAACTAAATCCTTGTATATTAATATGTATATCAGTTCTAATAATAAATATGAAAATTTATAAATACGATATTCTTTAGTAGATAAGACTTTAAACACACTGTAATGAATCCTCACAAGACATATTTTTAGCAATAAAAAGCAATTATTTCTCAAGCAATAAAAAGGGAAAGAGTAACCTTGAGTGCATATTGATAAGAGGGAATAAGTTTTTATTATAAAAGCCTTCCTTTTGGGCAAGGGATATAGCTCAGTGGTACAGCACCTGCAGGCAAGCACAAGGTTCTGAGTTTGATTCCCAGTACCATTTAAACAATTATAAAAGTCTTCCTTTCTATTATAGTTTAGACATAAAATGTTCCTCAAAGTCTCATGTCTCAGAGGTGGGGCTTGTGAAAGTTACCTGGATCTTAGGGTGCTATCCTCATCCCCGGATTATTCCACTGGAAAATTCATAGCCAGATATGTTCTGGGGCAGTGGGATCGATTGGTGGTAGGTCACTGTGGGAGAGACACAGAAGTGTATATTCTTATACTGGCTTCTCCCCGGTGTTCTTTGTTTCCTGGCTGCCATTGGATGAGCAGTTGATTCTCACCAAGCCCTTCCATCATGCCATTTCTGCCTTGGATCCAGCTTACCATGGACTGAACACTCTAAAACCATGAACCAAGGTAAACTTGTACTGCTCTAAAGTATGAGTATCAGGCATTGTCTCTCAGTAACAAGGAACTCTGCTCATATATTCTTTCATACCTGCTGATCAAAGAATCCATATTCAGAGGGATATGATACAGGGACTATTTTCCATCAGAATATTAGAAAATATTGGTAGCATTTAGAAATTCAAATTTCTTTGCAGGATGATGTTATAAGTGAACTAAACTCTTAATTTAAGATCTACATGTAAATCTATTCTATTAATCAAACATAAATATGGTCTTTAATTCCTTTTACATAATCATTATACTTACTATGTGTATCAGTTCACTGTGACCTGCAATTAACAACTGCCATTTAAAGGTCAATCATTTTTTAAATAACTAAAGAACATTTGGCTTGTTTCTCTATTGATTTAGAGTTCAGGCTATGTTTGCTTAGTTTTTCCAGAGTGCGCATTGACATTTTTCATTACACATCAGCTTGGGACTTGTCACACCTCTTGATGTTTATAGAGTTTGTAAGATCGCTTGCCATCTGTGAGTATAGCAGGACACCAGTCTACCATTGATAAACCAAGGAAATGTCATCCTTACCTCCCAGCCAAAAGCCCATTCAGAACCACTTGTTTCCCACGGTAGGTCTAATGTTCTTCTTGTTCATAAGCACATTATTTCAAAGTATACCTCAGAGCTCTGATTCTTATATTATGGCTGTGTTTTCATCTTAGGAAAAGATTTTTACTCCCATTCAAAACAAACATGTCTAAAATTTATGGTTGCCAGCACTCTGATTCTAACAGCAATTTAAACTAGCTGCCTTTGGTTGATTAGAGAAATTTAATAGCAGTATACTTAGGAGACAAAGTAAAGGCTCTAAGGTGAGAAGAGAGAAAAAAGAAAGAGGAGATTCCTTGACACCACACTTTGTGCTATGAATAAAGGAAAATCTAACTGCACCTGCTAGAGAGAACTTCTGATTTCACCTGCACATTGGAGATTGCCCTTGACGACAGTTTTCTTAGGACTTAAGAGATGATGAAATATTGTGAAATTAAGACAGTACCATGTGGAGAGTATTTGTGATTAAACAATTCATTAACTCTTTTCTATGCACTGAAAAATGTTCTGAGCAATAGAGGCAGAAGCAGACAGGATAAACTTGCTTCTCTTAACTTGAAATTCTAGGAAAGCACCAGAAAATAGACACAAAATCTAAATCTGTTACTGTGGTGACTCATTTCTATATAAATAACCCATTGCTGTGTAGCAAATCATGGTCAAATATGGGTGTTTAAGATAACAGCTTTTAAACTCAGGAGATGAGGGTGAAATGAACTCAGCGGAGTTTGCAGCGAACCTCTAGTCCACTGGCAGATTAAGTGGCAATTGGATAGCTAGGTCCACGCCTTCCCTGGCTGGCATTGGGCAAGTTGTCTCTGTGGCAAAAAAAAAAAAAAATGGAGACTTGCAAGTTTCAGCTTCTTTACATTAGTGCCCAGAAATACAAAAACCATAATAGCTGAGGCCACAAAGCCTTGTGGTCATTTCTAGCACAGGCGAGTCAGAATGTCACAACACAGTGGCTCTTGCATTGGGACTCCAGACCTCACCTTTAATAGAAGGCACTGCAGAGTATTGTGCACTTTAAAATTCATCTGCTCCGGTCTCCACTGCAGATCTTCCAGCATGCTGCAACCATTACTCCCCCTAATTATTATTTCTGTTTATTCTCAAAAGCCAATAATATTTTTAAATTAAGAGAAAAATGGAAACAGTAAATTATGTTTCTGTAGAGCAATATGTGCACGAGAGATTAAGTGAACAGGTGAATGCCCAAATGGCACACAATCATTTCCAGGCAGATTTTTAAAAGCTCAGCAGGTGCTATTTTTAAAACCAAGATGCTCTTCTGTGGTGAGAGATGCTGCAGTTCTCTTTTAATAACAGAGTATTCCCACCAAAACTGGAGCTCCAACTGGGGCTGTTTTCTCCTCAGAAGTAGGTGTTCCTGGAGCTACAAAGCCCCGAAGATACTGCTGTTATTTCCTGTGGTTTACCCAGTTGATGTATTCACAAAGAAAAAGAATGCATGTATACTAAAATATATACCATTCATATCTACTTTGGAGAGATAACTCAAGACACCAACTTAAATTTTATGGATTATGATTTGGCTTTTATGGCTTATTCTCCTCCAGAAACTTCATAATCAGCCACCATTTAAGAATAAAATTTTATTCAGTTTGTTCCTGGTAAAGGACGCTGCTATAGTAGGTCTGGGAACACTGAAGATTCTAAAATTTATAAAACATAGGAGCAGTCAGGGTGGGATGATAGGAAGGGGAATAAAGGAAGGGGATTTCTGGTGCCTTTAATCCATAATGACATGCTTGTCTCATGGCTTTGTGGATTAAAGATTCATCTCTCTTGTATCACATGGTTGAAATATCTTAATTTTTTGAGGACTGCTTCAAACATGGTAGGACAACTATAGAAAGATTAGTGCTTGTATTATCACTGCATCTATTTTGAAAAGTTCTAATATGTTCACTTTTGGATTTCTGTGATTATAGTCTACCCTATTTGTAGTCACTCTGGTAGCAAGAGTACATGTCATTGGATAAGGGATATGAGATTACAACTTTAGAGAAGAAACAACAAATTGAGAGATAAAATTGGGTGGCAAATATAACGTGGCACTATTTCCTTGTTTTGGTCAACGTTCTCTTTACTCACACTCTAGTCACTGTTGTAGAATAAAACTCTAGCGTCAAGTATAGTAACCAGTTCCAGTTTGCATACTGAATATCTTCTTTGCATTCACTTTTTATTAATCTACAAAGAAATATCTAATAAATGACACTGTTGGATGTGTGGATATAATAATTAAAAACACAAACAGTTTTCACCATCATCAACCATCTTGTCAATCACTTTTTTAAATAATTTTTTAAATTTTATTTTAAAAGGGAGTAAAATTAAACACAACAAAACAGAACAGAATGGGACATAAGAAAGCATAAATTTCAAAGCTAGACAACCAGAGGCCTTCACTATCTGTCATATTGTCTCTTATTTTCTTCCACATGGTTGTCCTTATCTTTGCATGTGGAGAGCTCATATTAAATAACAGCCAATCTTTTCACAAGATGTGTAGTTCACTGGCTCCCACTTGCTAGCCAGGGGGGAGGGGAAGGGGGGGACACGGGATGGGGGACAGGACAACATGAGATGTCAGATTCTCAGCCCACATGCAGGCAGGATCACAGTCTCCCCCCAGAGACGGGAAGAGTGCCTTCTTCTCCCGGCACCCCAAGTCATCC
>PVJX010016661.1:0-39865 GCA_004027295.1 Dolichotis patagonum | reverse complement strand
TTAAGGCTCCTCTAGAGGGCGCAGGCTAGGAGCTTTAGCCCTCTTCAATAGGTTATCAGAGATTAGAGTTCACCCACGGGCAGTGTGCGCTAGCTCCTCCCTTCTGGCTCAGTCAACCTTTGCAGGCCTTCACTGCGTCAGTGTGCACTGATCTCAGGCCTAGTCCAAGCAGATTCCACTAATCCGCTCGGCAAGGGGAGCAACCAGCTGAAGCCAGTTCCTTATGGAGTTAGGGCTGTCCTGCCCAAATCCAACATGTCATCCAGTCGGTTTCCCCTTTCCCGTGGGAGGGTCTTATTCCCATCACTCACCGCGTCCCCGAGAACTGCTGGGCTCCCCGACCTCCGACTTCAACGCGGCTGCGGTGGGAATTCACGGTGCGAATTCACGGTGCCTCTGGGTGGGTCGTGTGCAGGGCCGGTCCGGGCAAGCTGCATGCAGGGATGTTCAGCTCCACACTCCAGCAGCTCAAGCCAGTCACTTCGGCGTGGATCGCTTGTTCAGTTCAGGCAGGGATTCAGACAGCTCGAGGAGGGTGCCATGCTCGCTGATCTTATCTTCACTAATAGTAGCCCCAGGACCTCATATTCGAGTGGTTTTTTGCACTTTAGTTTCTTCGTGGGTTGTGAGAGTCCATCTCTCTCTGTTTGGGTCTCTCCAGGTTGTTTTATTCTGGCATTTGAGCTGTCTCTCTCAGAGAGGGTCTCTCTCCTGCTACCTACCAGTCCGCCATCTTGTCTTCTCTTCTATCATGTATTTATCTATCCATCATCTATTTATACTATGTATAAACATTCATTTATGAGATAAATTTTTGCCTATTTAAGTACAAGAAAAATGATTTTTATCAGTCATAAGCAACAATGAGAAGTGACAAAAGATTTCTTTAATTTTTATTTATAAATAATTTATATAATCCAGAAGAGAGGCAAGAGTAATACAAAGATCTCACTCATATTTCTCCTGTTTTTCCAGTAACACACATTAGAGGGAAAGGCTGGGGTCCAGAATTGTACATTACACTGCTATTATATCTTTTTTAAAATTCTATCTGGAACAGTTTTTCAGTCTTCCCTTGACTTTTATGGCCTTGACATTGTTGAAATTTATTAGCTAATAACTTTACAGAATATCCTTTTACTTGAGATAGTTCAGGATTCTCTCATGACTAGACTCCGCTTTTATATATTTGGACCAGAGCATCACAGAAGCAGTACTGTTCTTCTCTCTGCATTTTATCAGATGGCAAATTAATGCTGGTTTTTCTCATGACTGTGGTATTAACTATGACTATATGATGAACATACTGTATGCTTCCCCTTTCTACTGTGAAGCTGCTTTTGATTCCTTTTATAGTATTAAGTATTTGGTGTGGAGATAACTTTGAAACTATTTAATATCTCATTACTTAATCATTCATCCAGTTATGTTTGGCATCTATTCATGCCAAGCATGGGTAACTCAGTAACTTAGTGAGATACTGTCTTAAAGTAAAAAAAAAAAATTTAAAAAGGGTCAAGGATGTAACTCAGAGTGAAGACCCTGAGTTCACTTCCCAGTACCACTTGGGATATTTCCTGCCAGAAAAACGAATGACTGCTTGTGATTTGGTGACTTTAAATGTCATTTTTTTCCTGCATGTATCAGTTGGGCATTATATTACAAAAGACCTTTTTCTATTTAAAAAAATACATACATACATATACATGCACATTTTCAAAAGTTACTAATGTGGGGTCTTGTGGATTCTTATTTTTCTTGATGAGCTATACACTAACTGCTATCAATTTTGATGTTTAAATTGTCTGGATTTGGCCACTGAGATTACTTTGGCCTGGTTTTGTGTTATTTTGGCATGTCCCCATCCTTTCTCTGAGCACTTCATTATTTCATAACATTACAATATACTCTAGACCCATCTTGTACTTTCCTGCACTAGAGTGGATGAGCCATTTGTCCAAGTAGCCTGGTTTCTTTTAGTAGTGAAAAACTTTATTTGTGGAACCCAAGGTCTGGACTGTAGTTGGAGTCTTGCTTCCTAGGGTGCTCCCATTCACTAACATCTTTATGCTATTAGTAGGGAATTTATTCTATCTCTCTCCTTCTTTACATATGTAGACTCATTGATACATATATGCAATTTGTATCTATACCTCTTTCTACATTTATCAGTGTATATTGCAAACCAACATCTCCCAGTTCAGGCCAGCATTATGCCTTCACTCTCTTCATTCAAATCTTTTCCTCTTCTATATTTTCAACCTTGTCCTTTAGAGTGAAGAACCTGGCTTTCCTACCCTCGATTTACTGACTTATTCACTCAGTCCCAGCCCCCTCCCTTAGGGAAGAGCCCGGTCTACTGGGCAGCCACCTATGCAGACCCTCAGGGCTGCCCAGGCTTCTGCTGGAACGCTTCACAGCTCTGTCCTTTGCCTCCCGCATTTAGTTGTTGTTGATTTTTAATATGGAAACTATGTCCAATTTAACGCCAGAAAGATTTCAATAGGAAATAATATTTTCCAGTATTTTAAAGTCTCAAAAATCTAGAGAAAGCAACAGCATCAGGAATACAAAATTAAGTAAGAAAGAAGCCTTGTCAAAAACGAGTAGACTTGGGTGCTAGGTTTCCCCTGTCAGAACGGCCTTTGAGTTTCGTGCTAGTTGTGCCTTGGGGCCCTCCAGCCCCTTCTGCACTTGTGTTGGAATTTGAAGGTTGATATTCATGCTCTGTACAGTCTCATTAGCAAATATAGATTGATGATAGTTTGACTAAGTCTTAGTATTGCTTAATTGATAGTTACTGAACCCATTAAGATCTGTTGCATTTTAAAAAGTGTGTGTCTTTGTCGTTGTTGTTTTCGAGACAGGATTTTGCTACGAAGCCCAGGTGAGCCTCAAACTTGTGACAATCTTCCTGGGTCAGCCTCCTAAGTGCTGAGATTACAGGTGTGTGCTCCAGCATCCACTTTAGTGTGCATCTGTAGAGTGATATAAACTTGACATACTTAAGCCTGTCATAATTCTCTTTATTTCTTTGTAAAGCACATGTGCTATGTTGTAGAGACCACACAGGTGGTTGCTGTGGTCAGGAATCCAGGGCCCTTTTCCAGGAACCCTGGAGCAATCTGCCTGAGTAGAATCCTAGACTTCAGACAGTGCATATAACACCTTTTCTAAAATAAAAAAGGGAAGTCAAGGCGATGGTGCAAGCCTGCAATCCCAACACTGTGGGAGCCTGAGGCAGGAAGATAGAAAGTTCAAGTCCAGCGTGGGTAACTCAGCAAGCTGGCAAAATCCCATCTCAGAACAAAAAAATTAAAACAGGAAGCTGAGGTTGTAGTTCAGAGTAGAGGCCCTGGATTCAATCCCTTGTACTGTAAACAAATAAAAAATTTAAAAAAGGAAATGTAAACTAAGATCGAGCATGCACCTCTCACAGGTAGAAAGAAGAACAGGCAGGCGCAGGCTGGCTTGGACCAGCAGAAGCCTGATTGCAGGGCTATGCTCTGATCCCTGCTCCAGAGGACAGAGGCTCCCATTGTCCCTCGGCCCCCACTTCTGGGGGAGGCCAGCCAGGGCTGCTGCACTCATTTACAGTCGAATACAGGCACAGTTAAACACTGGCAGCAATAGCTTCCCCGGGGAGGCTCAAATGAGTATCTAGTGGTTCTGTAATTAAGAGCCTTTCCTCAGCACAGGAGGAAAGACAGTGCTTGTGCGGGAAAAGGTGTGACAGAGATGCCTGAGGGTGTCGGACTGCTCACTGGTGCCTGCCCTGTTAAAGTCTCCGGAGCCAGCACAGAGCTGGTGAGCACTGGGGATACACCAGAGCAGCATCTGGGTGCTCAGGCCAGAAGTCTTGGGGAAACCCTGACACTTGGCTGATATCTTTATCAAGAGCCCGGGAACTTCTTTCATGCTGTAGCTTTTGATCTTGTGGCTGAGGGACTCTGTTGCTCGTGAGTCTCAGCTCTGGAGACTCCAGGAGACAAGAGGTGGAAGACCTTAGCATAGCTGACCCTTCTGAAGCAGGCCCCTGTTAAGTTTACTTTGCATTTGTTGAGGCTCACTTAAGTAGAGCATCGACTTACAGTGCTTGTTATGGCTTGTGTTTAAATATCCCACCGAAGCCTCATGCAGCCATAGGTGGAGCTTTTCAGAGGTGGCTGGATCTAGGGTGTGTGAACTGGGATTGATTTATGGTATAATGTTAGGATTAAGGGCCCTAGGATCAAGGGTTCAAGGTGGATAAACTATAAGGAACAGAAAGACCTGTGGTCTTGCCCCTCATCTCTGACTTGCTTTTGCTATCTTCTGTCTGCAAATGAACTGTGTCTCCTCTGCCATGCCACTCCACTCTGGACCTAGCCTTGTATGGCCTAAAACGCCTACAAATTGTGTGCCAGATAAAACTTTCCCCCTCTAACTTTGGGTGATGAATATTTTGTTTCAGCAATAAGAAAAGTAACTAGGGGCTGGGGATTTAGCTCAGTGGCTTAAGTGCCTGCCTGGCAAGCGTGAGGTCGTGAGTTCAATCCCCAGTACCAAAAAAAAAAAAAAAAGTAACTAGGACAGTGCTATTCATCAAAAAGTTTTCTGGTAGCTATCAAAAGAAAGTAATGAAGTAAGTAGGTGAAATTAATTTTTAGTTACACATTTTAGTTATCATAATATGTAGGATATTAACTTATCAATATGAAATCAATGTGAAATTGTTAAGGACTTAATTTTCATTCTATTTTTCATACCAAGTCTAAAATCTAATTTTTCACACCCATTATATTCCAGTTACGTTTAAGCCACAGGAGCACCGACCCTAGGCCTGAAAGTGAGGTAGATGCTTTGTATTTTGAGGTCAGAATAAAAATCAGGAAGTGGCTTTCCAGAGACTATGTCCAAACCACAGGAGACTATATCCTCGACATACAGGGAAACCAGGGAGACTGGTTGTAAAGAAAGGTTATTTACCAATCAATAAAACAATCAAACCCCAATATTGGACTGCCTTCCCCTACCCTCTGTGTGTGTGTATGTGGTCAGTGGTACAATATGGCCTCCTGTACCCAAGAGATGAAAACCTGTCAAACATTAAAAAAAAAAATTCTAACTGATAGATAATGTCATGGCATAATTTTCCCTATATTTTTGGTTAGGAAAGATAAATTAAACTCTTAATATGCAAGACAGAATGTGCCGATCAGTGAAGGAGATAATCCTGAATTTGGAGAAGGCTCACTCATCATGGGTGATGGACTTCAAAGATGGGAGTCTCAGGGGTGTCACAAGCAAGAAGATTTGGCCCTGTGAAGCTATGAAGGGGAGGTTTCACTGTGTCTTATCTCAAGGACAGAGATCCCGTGGAGCCTTCCCTCCTCTCTTGGAACGTGAAGACGTAGGGAGGATTTCCTGACCATTGATTGTTTTTGGGAATTCCAGCTGCTTGAGTAAGTTCAAACCTGTAACTCTCCCCTCTATTTAAGGGGGAGGGAACACTGTTCTTGGTTAATCATTTGCAGTGCCGTGATCCTGCTGGATAGGGGAAGCTGGTCTGAGAATATTCTCCTGTGACTGGCTGGTGATGTTTCCACAGATTGGTTGGAGGACCCGTGATATGGAATTGGAAAGACCGGACTAGTTAATGTCCCCAGTGCCAGGCATATTAAAAGAGGGATGCCTACAATGAGAAAGCAATGTGACTGAAAAGGTTGATTTGAAGGGAAGAATGAGGTCCTGAGCCCTGAGGATGACTCCCCAGTAGGGAAATCCAGGAGGTTGGTGGAGGCTCACCATGCCTCAGTTTCTCCAGCTCCAAAGTTGGGCTGGATGCCCTCAATGCTGTGCACACGTGTGGTTGACTCTGATGTAAAGGTGTGCACAACCTGAGCATTCACCTAATCTCCTACTCAACCAGAATAGTGACCTGTCCAGAGACATTGACCCTACCCAAACTCTGCTGTGGGCTATGTCCTGGAAGGTTTGGATCCAGTCCAAATGTCCCAGCTCACGTGGTGTGACAGTCCTTACCTGTCAGCTTCACTGGGTTAAGAAATGCCTAGCTGATAGTACAGCATGCTTCTGCATTTGTCTGAGTATGTCATAGAGGAATGGGCTTGGGTACCTTGTACTCTTCCTCAGTCCTCCCCTCTCTGGCACTGTTCCTCTGCTCTGATTCTTGGCCACCATGAAGTATGAGGTTTTCTCAGCTGTGCTTTTCAGCCATGATGTTTCTGTCCCTGTGTCAGCCAGCCATGCACTGAATTTCCCCATCCCATGAGCCAAATTAATCCTTTCCTCCTTTAAATGTGAGTGTTGGCTATTGTGACCAGCAACAGGAAAGCTGATTAATATGTGCAGCATCTCAGATTCTGGGAAGGGCAGATAAGCAGGCAGTGTGAAATTCCTGTAGGAATCTGATGACCAGGTTTGAGTTCTCTGTGACATTAGGAAGGAAAAAAAAGTTGAAAATGTTAGTATGGATACTTACATTACATCAGGTTATAGAAGATAACTGGTGATCCAGACAGGGTAAATCCTACTACATTTATGGGTAAGTTTTTCCACCAGGATAGGGAAAACAAGTCATTCTTTAGACAAAGACAAAGATGGTGTATTCTTCAGTCACTCTCCATTTAAAAGGAGCCACACGCAGCTCAAAAGCAAGGCCAGAGTCTGAGAACCCAAGGGGGGCATTCTACAGTCTTCTAGTGGAATAACATTTCTTTCCACACTTCCCTTTTACCACGTGACTAAGCATAATACATGGGAAAGATTTTCTTTCCTTTTTCTTTCATTCCTTTTTTTTTTTTTTTTTGGTCTTTTTCAGAGCTAGGGATTGAACACAGGGTCTTGTCATAGGAATCTCAGATTTCGTATCTAAAGGTCTCTGGAGCTCAGGAAGCAAAGCCTGAACAAGCTACCAGATTTCATTTTGAACACTTAGAAATCTGGAAAAAATCTTCTCTTCTTGAAGTCTCCAGCATATTCTAAAGTTCTCAGGCTTCACAGGAAGTGACCTTCTTTACCTATCTGTAAGGCTGGGAAACTGTAAATCAAGTACCAGATAAATCTTCCTAAAATGGGTTTGTTTCATAAAGTCAATCGTAGTTCCTTGAAATTATCTGATCATATCTAACTAAATGGCCATCTTTTCAAATAAGGCATTTCTGGAATAACCTGTTTATGTCATCAATGTTTTTAGTTGCATCCTATTACAAGAAAAGAAAGATTATAATGGGACATAGATAGAGAATTGTATTGCCATGAAAAGTAAGAATATTCAATGAGAGTTCTGAATTCTGGAGCACTCAGGTGAGAAGAATAAGATTCACTTTCAAAAGTTTTGTTGCAGCTTCAAAAAGCAGAGTCTACTAAATTATTATAAGTTACAGACAGCTTAAAAATAAAGCAAAAGAACTAGTCTTATGTCCCGAAGGCACAGCTCATTAAAACCTCAATGACATCCAAACACGATCCCCATCACCCTTTTAAATTCAGTTAGTCCTGAGAAATGATGTGTGTTCTGGTAGGTCTTGCGTCAACATTCTCATGACTCTACCTGATTGGAATTCTCATGCCTCCAAGACCAACTGGACAGAGTTCTGGAAATTTCTACCCTGCTGAGTGGCTGGGCAATGCCAGAGGAATCAAGCACCCACAGGCACCTGGAATTGTCCCTCGATCGGGTGTGGGGCTAGTTCTTGAAGGATGAAACCCTCTGGTCTGTAACTGATTGCACAGCTTTCAAGGACATATCAGAAGGATTTGTAGATGGAAAATGAGGATTTTTACATGACAAAAGACTTACCAGAAACTTAGTTAACAATTGCTAATAATTTTCGAAAGTAAAATGTCTGATTAAAGTTCATACCAAGAATAGTTCAGCTGAATTGAGAAACTTGATTGTTGCTATGGAATGCAAACCAAGGTGATAAAATCACTCGGAAAAGCTGAGGCAAATATCTACACACTAATAATCCTATTTTCTAAATGTAATCCTATTTTCAAAGAAGGATGGTTATTATGTATGATTTACTTAAATACATGGCATGCTTTTTATAGTACAAGTACATTTAGATATAACACAATAATCTTGACATAAAATGAATCTGCTAGGCATATAGTTAAAATGTATCAAGAATATATGAAGTACATCCAGTTACAGAGGATCAGGAAGGTTAGAATGGGCTCTGGGTGTCTGAACATTAATATACTTCACAGATAAGGTGTCAACCTCTGGTAGCAAACTACTGGCTGAGATAATGCTAGATTCAAATTAAAGAAAGATGATCATAACCAAGTTGGCATTTAAAACAGAAGTACAATCAAAACTGACAGCATTGTCCTGTTGGATGACGGCAGGCAGCATAGCAGCAGGACTCTGACTAGGAACAGTAGACATCAGGGACTGGTCAGTCTCTGAGGACTTCTGGTATGCACACTGTGAAATCCTTACGTTGACAACATTTTGCCTACACAAGGTTAACCTAGAGGAGTAGACACATCTCAAGATTTGACAACGCTTCTCACACAGCTCAATGGTTACAAATCAAGCAAACCTGGTTATCTCTAGAATCTCTCTTTTTAAATTGATAATTGCACATATTTGTGGGGTAAAGTATGGTGGTTTTCTAAAGGATGCATTGATTAAATCAGAGCGGTTTAGGATTCTCTATACGTAGACATTTATCATTTCTTTCTTTTGAGAAGCTTCAAACTCTTCTAGATATTTATAAAATATTTAATATGTTTTTGTGAACTGTAGTATCCTATTGTGCTATAGAACAGTGGAACTAACTTCTCCTATCCAACTGTATTTTGGGACCCAATATTGAATCTACCTCTATCCCTTCTTCTTTCACCCTTCTTACTGTCTTATAACCCTTACTTTTATAAAGCAAATCAAATCCTTTGTGATTTTCCAGTGGTCTCTGATAAACCTCTGAAACAGCTTTATGTGCAGAGTTATCATTTCAGATCTGATTTAGAAAGGCAAAATATTAAAAATTGTTAAATGACTCTACCAAATACTTTATTAAGATATAATCATGGTTTATTGAGCAATAGTACTTGGCTGACTACTCAACCAAAGTGGCACTAAATTTTCTAAAAAGAAAATATAGGTGATAACCTGACTGTAAAGAATCACAGTACTTTCAAAAGTGAGACTGCTTGGTACTCTTAAATATCCAAGGACATGATAAAATCAACAGGAAGCACAGAAAGTTCTGATCAGATGTAGAATTTTGGCCTTCTAGACAGATTATTAAGATGATAAAGGAAAACCTTTCACAGTCTCTTGGTGAGAGCAGACCAATAGCCCAAGAAAAATGTAAACATGTGTTCTTTTTGACAACCTTGTAAGTAAACCCACTAAAGCTTAGCTGGAGTGCCGCATTCCAAATAAAACTCCCTTTCCCAGAACCTTCCACATCTTTCTTTTCAGTTTTGCCTTACACTTTTCTCTTTCTTATTCTAGAGCAATCAATCATTTTTATTTTGCAACTAAACTATTCTCTTTTCTCTTCAACAAAAACATATCTTTTATAGTCTTTATTACTAGTAGAGTCTCATTCATGAATATTGACTGTAACTTTTAACCAAAGCATTTTCTTTGAAAGCTACCTCAGAAAGCTAGGAGGTAGGTAACTGAATGGTCACATGCTAGCAAGTGCACATACACATTCCAGAGCTTTCTATTACCACACATACTGCTCGCATGACAACTGCTCGAAGATGCAAACACAAACACATTCATCAATAAACCCAAGTGTATACTTGGTATACACTTAAACACTTAAAAATTAGGCCTAATAGTTTATGTACCAGAATTCTCTTATTTATTTACTTATTTATTTATGTGTGTACATTTTCTTTTTTTATCTTTTTTATTTTAAAGAGAATAAAACAAAACAAAACAGAACAAAGCAAATCAGAATAGAACAATGCAAGCAACATAAGACTTCAAAACAAGACAACAGGACATCAACACTGGCTACCATAATGTCTCTTGATTTCCTCGAAATAGTTGTCCATATCTTCACACACAACAATAAAAAACATAACAAAATAGTATAAAACCAATCAAAAGAATGAAAGCATTACAGGACTTCAACACCAGATAATAGGAAATGAACAATGGTTTCTATAATGTCTCGTTTGCTTCAAAATAGTTGTTCATACTATCACACATAATAAAATCAAACAAAACATAACAGAATAAAACTGATTAAACAAACAAAGGAAAACATTATAGGATTTCAAAACAAGATAATAGGAAACCAACCATGAATACAATAACACATCCCATTATGTTCAAAATAGCTGCCCATACCATCAGACACAGTAAAATCTAACAAAGCAAGACAGAACAAAACCAAACCTAATGAAACTGTGACAACAATACAAGAGTTTAAGCCAAGACAGTAAGAAATTAACAGTGTCACTACCTTCTCCTCCCAGGTGTTTCCTCCCCTATCATTTTTATAATATACATTGTGCTTTTTTGATCCCTCTAATTCCTTCTGCTTTTTATGCTAGGGTTCACCCGTATGAGTTCAAACTGTTTCACCCATTAACATGATCTCTAGTTGCATCCATTTACCTACAAGAGCCTCAAGATTATTCTACTTTATAGTTGAATAGCTTTCCATGGTACGAAAATACCATTCTGTGGTTGATGGGCAAGTTAACCTCGCTTTTTTTCTGATCTCCTGTTGTGTGGAACAATTGTTTTCTCTCCTTTGATTTTCAGTCTATAAATTTCCTTTCAAGTTAAATGTGTTTCTTTTTTTAAAAATTTTTTTTTAGTAATTTGAAGGTAGTAAAATACAACAGGACAGGAAGGAATAAAGCCAATTGAGACCGTGTAGTGGAATTGGTACAGAACTTCACAGCAGGTTACCGGGATAACAGTAATAGGTACCATAATATATCTCGTTATCTTCACAATAGTTGTTCTTTCAATCAGGTATAGCAAAATCAAAGGAAATACAGAATATTATAGAACATATCAAAACAGAATATTGAATAGAGAAATATGATTAATGAGGACAAAGCAAAATGGTGATAAAAATATTTGCCTTCAAAGAGATGGTAGAAGGAAATCCCCCTTATTTGCCATATTACATATGGTCAGCCTCCCAAGAGATGCTCAGATCTCTGGCTCCCACTTGCTAATGGGGGGTGGGAAGTGGGAGGGGGTTACAGGATGTTTGATTCTCAACCCGTGCACCGGTAGACTCACAGCCGCTTACCAGGGCGGCAGGCTGGTTGCTCATTTTCCCAGCGCCCTAAGTTCCAACATGGTGCAGATCTCAGGAGGTGCTACTGCTTCTGGCCCTGGGATGGCTGTGGCTTGCCAGACCATAGCCACTTACCAGGGTGGCAGGCTCTCTTATTTAGAAGTGATCGTGATAGCTAATGAATATTCATTAACTAAGTTATTATTAGTCCCAATTTTAAGTTATCTGAAAATCTTGGAAACTATCTTTCAGTTGACATACTAAAAACATAATTACAGGTGAAGTAAAATTTGTCAAAATAATGTTTTAATTTGATTAGACACAAATTACATTTTTAACAATCATAAATATTCAATAGAAATAATGCTAGCTTATTTGGTAAGTACAACTGTATGGATAGAGTAGAAATATTTTTGTAGACACTTGTTTTTATTAAATCAATAATATTAAATTAATATAATTTGCCAAAAAGTTACTGACATTATGTGAGCTTGAATTTGTAAAACACTTGAGTTGGTTTCTCTAAAGATACTTAAAAAAACAAATTGAAAATAATGAAAGGTCAACCCAAGGTTCTGGAAACTAGGAATATTGAACTTACTTCTAACTATTTTTCCCTAAACCAATAAGAATAGAATCCCTTTAAGAAATTTTATAATCTAATTTGCTAAAATCATCTGGAGGTAAGAAAATATTATAAACTCCTAAGTAGAGATAAAAGCCTTTTTGAATTATGGACATATAATGAAAGAGAGAAAGCATCAGAGAAGGAGAGAGACAGAGACAGAGACACAGAGAAGGATGGAGAGTGCTACCATTGAGCAACAGCCCTGACCATATGCTTTGGAGTATCTAGATGACAGAGAAATAGGACTCAAGGGACCACAGAGCCTTGTCACTTGGAGAGACAGTGGTTTTATCCAATCACAGCACCAATAACTGATGAAGACAAATGCATAGAGCAAGGAGGCAATTGAGTTCAGTTGCTCAATAGTGGGGATGTTCATAGTGAAAAACACTTAAAGCTAAATTATTTAGAAATGAGCTGGGGATGGTCAAGGCAGGTGGACCAGGGTAATTCAGAGTCTCTGCAGAGGAGCTAGGCTGCCCCAAGACAGAGGAAGGCTGGAGGTGGAGCTTGGTGCCTATTTCTTAGAGCACTTACCAGGAGAACTGGGGTTAAAGTTCAACATTGTTCTTATCTCCCAAATGAATGAAGTTGCATTAAAAATAGAAATCATTTTTGTACCAAATCAAGACTCTATATTTTGCTCACTGATTTATTAGTTATTTGTGATGTTATAAAGTCCTTGTGATCAACCATTTTATATAACAATAGAAAAACTTTAAAAGCTACTCATTAATTTTGAAGCAATAGTTTAGCTAGACTCAGCACAATTGTATGATTTTTTCAAAGAAAAAACTAGATCCTATGATATTTAAATTTTTGGCAATAAATTTGGCTTTTCAGAAGTACATACTTGTAAGTAGCAGCATCACCCTACTATGTAACTTTCCTGCTGAAAGCATTTCATCATTATTTACTCAAGGATTTCATAACCAGATTAAATTAGAGAAATTCTTGACTTTGGGAAAATTTGTTAAATAAATCATTTTGGGAAAATTTGTTAAATATTTTTACACTAGTGGGGCATAAAAAAATCAAGATACATAACAGAGATTTCTGGGAAAAAGAACCAGAAGGGTAAATGAATTCTAGGTTTGGGAAGGGAAGGCACCCTTGGGTGAGAATAGTGAGGTCAGAGTAGGTCAGCAGAGACCTCAGAAAGAGTTTACGGTCAGTTGTACTCACAGATCCCTGGAGACAACAGACTGGAAGTATACTGGGTGCCAGGAGGCCAGGGAGACGATACTCTGGGCCAATGCTTTTATTGTGCAGCTTCCGTGGAAAGGAGCAGGTCAGGTGAGAAGGATGGGCCCCTTTGAGCCATTTTAGGGCTTGGCACATAGGGGCCCTCTCCGGCAGGCCTGGCACTGGCCCCTCAGGGTAATTAGGGCACGTGGACTTTGGCCTAGAGTGTGGGACTTCTATAATGGAGGATGCTCCAGTGTGGGCTCATTTTGCTGCCGAAGTAGGGGAGCTAAGTGGCCTCCATAGGACCTGAAAACTGAGTGAAGACAGCATTTACAAACACGGGTCTTACAGAAATAGAGGGTGAAATAATAGTTACCGGAGGCCAGGAGGGGTGAGACAGTGACTGGCGGGAGGATGAGTAGTCACTGTAGGAGTGTTTGGGTAGGAGGAATGGTGTCTGATTTTCTACGGTACAGAAAGGTAACTATGGTTACAGCGATTGAGTATTTTAAAATAGCTAGTAACAGGGGATTTTAAATGTTCTCAACAAAAGAAATGATAGATGCCTGAGGTGATGAGTACACTTATTACCTGGATCTGCTCATTACACACGGTATACATGTGACACATTGAAATGCCATCTTGTGCCCTATAAATGTGTACACTTTTGTGACAGTTATAAATTTAAGAGTACATATTAGAAAGCAAACACCAAATCAAAACCAGACCAAGCTCCAAAGCTCCAAAGAGCCTGATCTCCTGCCCCTCCGGGCTCTTCTACACATATTCCTGGACACGCCCTGGCTGTTTCCTGATGGCTGTGGACTCTGCAGTGTCTGATCCTGTATGGGATCAAGAGTTGAGGGCTCCCACTTAGCTCTAATCTCTTCATAGTCTCCAAGAAGACTTTGAACTACCCAACGTGGACTTCCAGTGTTTTTTAAATATGAGAGAAATGATTTGGGCACTAAGGAGACGAAAGAGAATTTTGCTGCTATTCTCATTTTCTTTATCGTGTTCCCTTTTCCACTCAGTTGGGCACCACGCATGCCACCGAGTCAAGATCAAGTCAGATCCAGTGCACAGGTAAAACAATCGGCCTTCCAAATGACCAGAATGGAAGTTTCTGTACTAGCCCATTTGCTATTGCTATAACAAATACCTAAAGCTAGGAGACTTGCAAAGAAAGAGGATCTCTTTAGCTTAGATTCAGGGAGTTTGTGAGTACAACGTTGCCATCTGCTCTGGAGGTGACCCCCTTGGCTATGCCACCACATAAAATCAGGGCGGGTGATTGTACAAGAGGAAGCAATCACATGGCAACACAGGACGCCAGAGAGGGGCCGGACTGTCTCTTACACAACAAACCTCAAGAACTAACAAAAGCCCAGGGAGAGCTACCCCAGTCCTCTCCGAAGGCTTTTCCCTGTGGCCTAAACATGTCCTGCCATGTCTCATCCCTTATAAGATCCACCACCTATTTACATCACCACACTGAAGAACAAACTTTCAACATGCGCACCCTTGAGAACAAACCACATCAGAACTACAGCGATGTCCTTATGTCCTTACAGCCCCACTGCCTGGCACTTGTGGTCAGCCAGGCCAGAGACCAGGTCTTTCTGTGGGTTTAATGTAACTAACTGAGGCTTGACATGTCCTGGGTCCCATAAGTGTGTGTGGCAGAGCCAGAATTCCTTGTCCCTGAAGTCTGTAGTCTTCTTTACATGCCATATTGCATGATACGAAATGATAAAATTTTCTTAAATAAACATTTATCTCTTCCTGACTTCTCTTGTCTTTGTTCCAAGCCAGTAGTCCACAAGGGTTGTGCTAACTTTGACTTGGGAAGGTTGAGGAATCGAGCACTATCCTTCTAGCCTACTTTTGCTGCTTGTGCTATTCAGGGGACAGAGAGAAACCTTCTTCCTTGCAAATATTCCTTAAAGTTTTCCAGACAAGGAACCTAGTAGATGGGCTAATGTGGTCTTTCAGAGACTCTGCAGCATGAACTCCAGTGGCCAATTGTAAAGGCAAAAGTATTCTGGTGACTTTTTGTTTCATCTGTTAAACACCTCATTATAAAAATACTGTTTTATACTTCCTTTTGTTCTGGCTTGTTTTTGAATACCTGGTCTTCTGGGAGTAATACTGTGTATATCCAATGTCTTTGGGTCTTTGCATAATCTTTGAAGAAACCTTGTAGAAGTATATATAACTCAGCATTACATACAAAATGTAGTATACTTCCAGTGGTGTCCAGTGTAAAGTGGGTATTCAGAAGGACATTGTGATCTGAGCAGGAACCAGTTACACTCCTTTAGCAGCCCGCAATCACTATCACTTTCCCATTCACTTGGTGACCTCCAAGTAGTGACATGCCGTTGGTGCCAAACCCCATGGACCACAGAGAACGAAGAAAGCTGTTGTCCTTACTCCCAGCAGGGTAGCCCACTGACTGGTCAGGATGTGGGCTGGGCAGTCCTGGCCACAGAGGAATTCTCTGGAGGCTTTTCTATGTCTGGTTTATCTCCACTAAGTTTATAGGAAGAACAGATATTACCCAGGTTCAAAGGGGAACAGAAAGAATGATCAGGTGCTCATGCAATGAGTGAAAAAGACTCGATCAGTTACTGCAACCCGGGCCACGGAGGGACAGGGCTGGGTGCGTAGTGAGGAGCATTCAGCAAGGCATTCAGTCCAGTCTTGTTCCAGGACTGCACCCAAGCCAGCTGTAAAACCTAGAAAGGCCATTCATTCTAGAAGGGTCTTGCCTTACACCAGAGAAGATGGAAGGTTGCCTAGACAGGTTAAGAAGAATTGGGACAGGTAGGGTTGCTACCTCTGCCGCCTCCAGTTTACTGTATGATCGCAGACCCTCCATCTAGACACACTTCTACAGTGCTGATCATTCTTCATAGAACCTAAGAATAAAAACAGTTTTCCCAGGGTCTTGGACTACCTTTCTGAAGGTTCCATTGGTCACATAAAGCTTTGAGTACCAGAATTTGTCATGCTGTCCTCTTTCTTGTTTGTCATGTTTGGTTGTAGAAGCACATGCTCTGACCCTTATGCAGGGTGCCCCAACATCACCAAGACACACAATAGAGATCTTGCATTTATTCCTGTTTCTACCTGAAACTTTGTCTCCTCTGACCAACATTTCCCAGTCCCCAGTCCCAAGCCCTTGGTATCTACCACATTCTTTTCTTTAATTTTTCCTCTTATCTTTCCTTGTAAAGTGCATTTGTTTATTTGATTCTGCAATATTTTTTTTTACAGAATGCCAAGAAGACAAGTGTTCTATTACCAAATCTTAAGTTCTAGAGAATTTAGTCTTCTTCTTTTCCTAACATTTCCTCGAGAGAACAATAGACATGTTGATGCATCAATTTTAATAAAGGTTTCCATAATTTCCTGCTTGATAAAGTGGTGTAGGGTGAAGGGCTGCATAGGAAAATGTTTTGTTAGTAACTGAGAGTCAGAATTAAAGAGTTGAATTGATCCCAAGGAAATCCAACTTTATTTTTCCTGCTTCTCCCCAACCCCCATGAAAAGTTTATTCATTATAGAACTTCTTTGTAAAGTGATCTCTGTGTTCTTTTGAGCTTGAAATTATACTCAAATGTTCTTCTGGAATGTTTTCATTTTCCTTTGAAATAATACAAGTATTGACTCTCAGGAACTAAATTAAATTAGGCAACATGTCCAGGAAGGCATGAGACAGGCTGGGTAGCCCTTCTACTTGAGATTATTGGGAGTAATGATGTCTGTTTGGCCAAGGTCACTTTGCAAAAGCTGTGGTTTGCTTTTTAAGCATACTCCAGTGCCATCCATTTGCTAGTTGTGTGACTGTGGGCAAGTTCCTTAATTTTTTGTGGAGTTTATGCATCTGTGGGTGGAGGATCATAATAACATCTAACTGGTAGGATTTCCAGGAAGATAAATGAGGAATCATATAATCAATACCTTACCTATAATGAGTGCTCCTAAAGTTTAGCAGCTGTTATGGAAATTGGGAGATCATACGCATAGTTCAGATGGAAAGAAAGCCTATCAAAATGGGCAAACACTGCCAGTGATCAGGACATCACCTCATTATGCCGTTTCCACAGCAACCAAGGTTAGGCAAGATGTGGTCCTTTGATCATCGAAGTTGTAAACAACAGGGGCAGGGTTAACTCCCTGTGGAGTCACCACCTGGCTCCAGATGTTTCAGAAAGCCTGGCTTTGTCCACAAGGGCACCCTTTTGGCAGCCAGCCTGCCCCAGGGGATTGTTACCTGTGCTGGAACTCTGGGTCTGGATAGGTCCACGTCTAAGCCACTATGGCCAGGACTGACTCAGTGCCCTTTCTCTTTCATGATGTGTTGAGTGCCCCTAACACTGTACATTGGGGTGAACTGAAACTCCAGTTTGCTGAACTTCTTCTCCTGAGAGATTCTTAGAGAACAGATGGTGAGGGCCTAAAGTCAGGTGAATAGGTTTAGATCAGCCTGTAGTGTACATTAGGAAGATTAAATAGTGCACAGAATTTTCCAACTACAATTCATTTCGGTATTGGAGATATTTGTTATGAAAAATAGGATATGGCGATCTTAAGGAAACATGTGCATCCGGGGCAGTACCACAACGGGCTTTGTAACTCCTTCTGTGCTTCCTCTCTTGTCCTGCGTGTCTCTAAGGCACCCAGGCCTCCTGATGTACCACTTGCCTCTGAAGCAGGTTTTCTTGTGATGACCCACGGAGGTTTCATGCTAGAGCCCAGGTCACTGTGATGTCACTGTTGGGCTTGTTCTCAGGAGTTTGGAGACTAGTTGGGAAGAAAAAACATGACAAGGGAGTATGTTAAGAGGCACAATAAAGATAGCCATAAGTGGGGAAAATAGGATTATCAGAGAGACCGTATAGGCAACACTGGGGAGGGAGTTTGATGTGGAAAGGTGGAGGGAGGGGCCACAGGTGAGGCATATCCTGCCTTCCATTTATACCTCTGACCTCTCTGTCCCTCGCAGTGCTGGACATGGTCTAATCATGTGACACTTAGTGATGGGATACTAAGAAATACATCACAGGAGATTCTGTGCGTACCTCACAGTGTGCGCTTACACAAACCTTGTGGTTCAGGTCAAGCTGTCAGCCTGGGTCCTTTGTGTAATCACGAGACAGGGTTAAACATGAGATGAATGAGACTGTTGCCAGTTTAACACTTTTCACGGTTTTTTTAAAAATACAAGACATGCAATAGTAACAGCTTATTGTGTTTGCCTTGGCAGCACGTGTAATAATAAACAGCTTATTATCCTTATCTTGTGTGATTTACTATGCATAACTGTAGGTGCAGTTTTATGTCAGTGGCAACGTGACAGGTGTGTTCTATCAGCAGCATGGCAGACACATGAGTCATACCTGTGCCAGGATGCATCCCTGGCTGTAATGTCACTGGGCAATAGGACAGTTTCAGCTCCACCATAATCTTATAGGTCCCGCGTCATACACGGACTTGTCGTTACTGAACTATTGTTACACACCCCGTGACTGTAGTTTAACCCATGTGTTCACGATATCCAAGGCAACTCGTCCCCACCTAGTTCCATCTGCAGCCCTGTTATAATCTGTGACCGTTCGGACAGCTCTGCATAAAACTTCAGTCCTAAAAAAGGGCAGAGGACCAATTCTTGCCACTCCATGACTTCTGCTATTTTCTTTGGTTCCTCTAAGCAATGGCTTTGACCTTGAGGATTGAATGGTATCAAAAATGTTAGACGTGCTTTCGGAATTCTCAAAGCTACACCTCCTCATGGAGCTTAGTGTGCGAGCGATCACACTTCTGACTCTGAAGTCCAGGTAAGGCTGATCAACGTGGAAAATAAATTGTGTGTCTCACGGTGACGAACCAGCCCCCTAGGTCTCTACAAAAACTGGGAAATGCTAGCATTTATTTGATTTTTCAAAGAAGTTAATTATTTCCCAGAGTAAGTGACTGTGACTTGTCTCAGGACCTTAGATGGTTGCAAATGAAGCCCGGCTTTCATCCTGTAAGCTACCGGCTTTGCTGGCTCATTTCACATTGAGCAACGCTGAAGCCAGAACAGCCAGGCATCCGCCTGGAATCCCTTTGAACTCCCTGGCTCATCTGGTGACCATGAGGAATAGTTCCACCCAGCACAGCAGCCATCTGTTGTCCCTGGCACTTACGTGGCCACAAGAGCTGCCACCAAGTGGCACAGTGGGAACAGAAGTTGCCGTTGCTCGCCAGAACTTGGGAAAGCCACAGGGAAGGGGCTGGTGTAAGAGGTCCTGTAGGGCAGACGCTTTGCTCTAAGCAAAGCAGACTGACATGCTGGCGTGCTGAGCGGGTGGAGAGTCCTTTAGCATCAAGGTTTACTGAATAGTGAGAAGGTTTGCTGAGAGAAATGCACATGGGATCTTGGGATGTAGGCACACGTGAGGGGAATACAAAGAGGAGCTCCCTGGGCTGCTCGATTTAAGGACTTAATTTGCCTTCTAGATATTCAAATTTCATTAAGGACTCTCTATGGGGATGTACTGGAAGGAGAATTAGATGCTTGAAGGAAGAAATTCTGGCAGAATGGGTCCTGGCTGGCTGCCTGCCCCTGCCACGGATGCAGTGTGTCCCAGGGGCCACAAAGTCAGGACTCCTAGTCGCTCAACAGATTTGAAGTAAGACCAGAAAGCTCTCTAGGGACTTTTGAATTCTAGGTCCAATCAACTCAACACTCTGGGCACCCTGGGTGTGACTACAGGAAGGACTGCACTGCTTTCCCAGGCTCCTTTGCTTCGGTGAAGCCATGATAGTCTCCGGAAGGGCTGCAGGGGGCAGGAGTGAGGTGGGCCCCAACTACCTTGGCTGAGGTGGGTTTCCAAAGGACTCCCCAGCATTTAGTAGTCAGTTCACGAGTAAGCTGCTCTCTCCCTAGGGGAAATGGGTAATGTGGGGGTCACACGTTTGTTTCTACAATTGCCCACTCTGGTGCAAATCACCCAAGTTACTGAAGATCTAATTCCTAGGATCCTATTTCTTGGAACTCTGGGCTAGAGTTACCAGATCGAGAAAAATGAAACAAAATGAAACCAAACAAACAAAACAAAGCAAGAACCTGAAAAAAACAGGATGTCAGTTGCATTAGAACTTAATATAAACAACTTTTTTTAGTATAACTATGTTCCAAATATCACAGAAGGCACCCTTATACAAAACAATTGTTTGTGTTTATGTTGCTATAGATTTAAAATCCTGCATTTTCTTTGGCTACCTATCCAGGATGTAAATTTATTTGAAAATTTATTCAAAGGTGATTTTTGTTTATCATGTCTTTTTCTAGCTTTTATGATTGATCTGTCTAATTATGCTACAGATGAAGTACATTTCATATAAATAGTATAGTATTTCATCTAGGATTTTTTTTAAAGGGCAAATGGAAACAAATCACACATAAGTAAACATATTATGTGTTTATATCAACTTCTTTTCTATTTTCTATCTGGTGTACTTTATCCCTCTTTCTTTTCCTCCTTCTGTGTTATTTAATGAACAGTTTCTTTTGTTGTTTTCCCTCAACCTACTGAAAATCAGTTACATGACTGGGATGGGGTGAGATGGAGTCTCTCTGTGTAGTTTAGGCTGAGTTTGAACTCACTCTATAAACCAAGTTAGCCTTGAACTTGCCATGATCCTCCTGCCTCAGCCTCCCGAGTACTGGGATTACAGTGTGTATCCCGATACCCAGCATATGTTTAAATTAATTAAATCTAAAGTAAATGAATATCAGAAATCATCCTTCCTACTAAACAAGAATATTAGAATTTAGTTTGGATTATTTCTTTCCATTTTTAACATTATCTGTTAGTAAATCCTACCTTATTTTTTCTCAGTGTTATTCTCATGACTAGGTTATAGTCAAAATTAATTTTATTTATGAAGACATTTAACACACACTTTGCTCATTACTGATCCTCACACTTTTCTTCCTTTAGGTCAATTTCTGGCTTATCAAAATCAATTATTTTTAATTTTTATTTTTATTAGTACATATTTGCAGTACACAATGATTGCATTCATTGTAAGAAGTGGGTAACATACATAATATGTCCCAATCCTTTATATTTTCCTTTCTCCTTCCCTCCCTCCTCTTTCTCTCCATTTCTGGGCCCCCTTTTCATTTGCAAAATATTCTTTAATAGTTTTGGTAGGCAGCATGATGGCCTCCCAAGGATGTTCAGATCTTAATCTCTGGAACCAGGAATATATTTTGTTACATGGCAGAAGGTACTTAAAGTTGTAAACTATGGTAGTAAAATTAAAGCTGCTAATCCATCAGTTGGCCTTTATATAAGGGCACTTCTGGATGACCCACAGGGACCCAGTGTAATCACAAGGTCCTTTAAGGTAGGAGAGTGAGCAAAGAGGACGTTGGGGTCAGAGCAAGATTTGAAGATGTACCAAGAGTAGTGGCACATACCTGTAATCCCAGCTTTCAGGAGGCCGAGGCAGAAGGATTGCTGTGAGCACTATTTAAGAAGACTATCTAGAAAAAGATTTGAAGATATTACTCTGTTAGTTTTAAGATGGAGAAGAGTCTATAAGCTATGAAATGCAGGTAGCATTTGAAACTTGAAAAAAAAAAATCCAGGAACAGATCCTTCCTTAAATCTTCCTTAATAAGTGCAGCCTTGCCAACACCCCAACTGCAGCCTGATGAGTCCTGTTCTGGATTTCTTTACCTTCACAATGGTAAAAGAATAAATGTGTGCTGTTTTAGGCCTTTATGTTTACAGTTATTTATTATAGCAGAAGAGGAAATAATTTTGTATAATAATAGCTCACTCAGAAGAAATCATGAAAAGGCCAACTTGTGGCCTGTTTTTTAAGCTCCACTTTATGAACTTGGACAAAAGTTTTATTTTAATCTCTGAATTGTTTAATCAGAGAAATAGGAATCATAGTCATGACAGCTATTATCTACTACCTAATTCACAAGGCTGTGAGGGGACAGAGAGACAAGGTCTTTGAAAACTGAAAATTTGAAATCAGTATCCTAACGGGATATCCACTTTCTCATGTTTGTTGTGACCTTATTCACAATAGCCAAAAAACGAAATTAATCTAAGTGTTCATCTGCTGATGAGTGGATAAAGAAAATGTGGTATATTAATGGAATATAATTCAGCCTTTAAAAAATGTGAAATTCTGTCATTTTGGACAACATGGATCATGTTAATTAAAATAAGCCAGGTACAGAAAGACAAATACTACATGATTTCATGTATATGTGAAATCATAACAAGTCAAACTCATAGCCCCAGAGAGCAGACCGAGAAATACCAGAGGTTAAGATTCTGGGGATAGATGGAATAGGGGATTGAGAAGAAAAATAAAATTGAAAATTGTCAATTTGTGCTTTTCCCCTGATGTGGTTTTCAAAAGACTTTTGTGATCAGGCACTGAACCCTTATTTTCTGCCCAGCTTTGTAATAAGCCTCTCTTTTGTTTCCAACGATTGTATAAAGTATTTTAAGTAGAATAATCCTCAGTTATAGGAGGGTGAATGGGGCTGGGAGCTGTGGAGTGTGCGGGGAAGAGGATACTGCTGGTTGGTGAGTGGAGCAGAACCTCAGGCTGCCCTGACTCTGTTCTGTGGTCTCTCTTATCTGCAGACACTGGTCCCTGCCCACTGGCCATCTCCCCTGCTGGGGTAGAGCCTGAGGCTTGTCAGGCTGCGCACTGGGCAGTGACATGCCCTCCAGGTATCAGGACCCCAGCTGCCCTGTGCAGGTCTTTCAAGCTTAATAGGACCTGGAGGATGAGGTTCTTCCTCCATCTGATTTCCTGCCTTATTTCCCAGGAAGCAGAAGGTAGTGAAAGGTTTCAGCACAGAGAAGATTACATTTCTCACCAACCAATTATAATTTCTACTAACATCTGTCCTAACCTAACTCCTAAAAGGTCTATTTTTTGAAAATCAAGCTTAACAGGCCAGAAAGTTTCTTATCATTTGATACTTTTATCTGGATTTTCCAAAATATTGAGATAGCACTTAAAATGAAACCATTTTTCTCAAGAGGGAATTCCTGAGATGAGACTTTCTACCAATCAATTATAATTTCCACCAAGGCCTATTCTCACCAGTGCTCAGATGCATGACTGGACACACCCCTTCCCTCCGGGGGCAGCAGCAGACTGGGGGGACGCACTTGCGTGGTCTGTGTTGCAGAGGTGAAGGAGAGAATCATGGGTCACATAGCAAGATGTGCAATTGACAGTGAGAACTTGAGGAGGAAACATTCTTGATTGAAAAGGGAGTTTCCCATGTTTATCCACTCTGACTGAACCTCCTTTTGGCTCATCCTGGGAGTTGCTAGAAGTTGCGTGGTGTTTTTAAGGAGAATGATCACTAAATTTTATCTCTGGACTGATCATGATGGAAAAGGATGCCTGCAGCATTTATTTAACACTCTGGGCTTTATGTTCATTGAACAAAGTCTACTATGGGTTATTCCCCCAGAGAATTTCAACAGTAGATAAGATTCAGAGGCAGAGGCCTTACCTGAGAGGCTGTATAGTCTGGTGAGGGAAACAGAGCTCAGGGCCAGTCCTCCCAGAACTGGAACCCCAGCTCTGCTCCCCACCAGCTGTCTCTCCCACTGTCACCCAATCTCCCTGTACTGCATCTTCCTTAGCCGACAGTAGGCCCAGAAACAGTGCTCAGCCTGGAGCTGTCAGAGGATGAAGTCAGATGAAACGTGCTTGGTGCTGAGCAGGGCACCGGGCTCTGTGTGGGTGAGTGGGACCTGTCTGCTTTAATATTTAATTACCTGTGAATGTCTCTGTACAGCTCTGCTTCTAAAGAGGCCATTGGACGTAAGAGCCCACAATTAGTATACCTTTATCTTGAGTAGTGTCATCTGCAAAGACCATAGTTTCAAATAACACTTCATGTCAATATGCTAAGTGTGTAGGAATTTTGGGGAAAATATGCACCCTACTACAGCTTCCATTTGTAAGAGATAGCCCATAGCATCTTTATAATTAAATGCTTACTGTTTTAATCTTTCTCTCCCTTTCAATGGACAGGGAGTGTGCTTTATTTCTAAGGCTTAGAATTACCCACTACTTAAGCGCTCAGGAGAGGTTTGTCAAATTAAGGAATGAAATTACTGAATTGTTGTCAGTTTCCTACATTAACTTGGGTGCTGTATTGTAGATATAATCATAGACACTAAGGGCAATCGATTTCCTTTATCTGTATTCATTTCATGCTTTCCTCTTACAGTTTGAGTAAGTTTTAAATTGAAGTTAGTCCTATTAGCAATGATGTTCATAGATACAATGACTGTGCACTTCATTTCCAAGTGAACCCCAAAACCTCACAGGGATTCATATTCTCTACAGCTCTGCGCTGGTGGAGTGTCTGAAGGTCACCTTTGGGTCTCCAACCAGCCCTTGCTGGCCTCTCTGCCCTTTCACACTTCAGGTGGAGCTCACTGTGAGGCCCTTGCCTCATCTTCTAACTGCCCACCCATTGACACAACCTACATGTGAGTTATATCCTCAGTGGAATGTGCCACCTCCTGCCTAAGGCAGAGAGGTTCTGGAAAATGCACCCCTGGAGAGTGTGTGCAGTCAACTGGAGAGTCCTTCTGAGAAAATTTAAGGCAGGCAGGGGTGCAGGGGAGGTGGAGGTAGAGAGAACCCTCCACAGGAGTTCTAAGTATAGCCCCAGGGGAGAAGAAGAGGGGCACCCAAGGTAGGTGGTGTACAGTGGGAGATAGGTCTTGGAGTTAAGGGAAGTGACTGAGTGGATTTAATTGTGAGGGACAAGCTTGAGCATATGGTAGGAACCTTCCTCAGAAGCCCTAAGCCGTGTCTGCTCCAGCCTCAGACTCTCCCCAGACTTATCTTCTTTTCTGGGCAGACTAGCTTGATTATTCCTTGGAAACACTTTCCCCAGAATAGGGGAATCCTGATGCTGGTGCATTCTTACTCGGTAGCTGCTGAATTCTTCGTGTTAATTTCTGAACCGAGTATAAATTCAGAGGCAGCGATGGTATCTACTTTGTTCATCACAGCATCCAAGAGTAATGGGTGGGATACACGGAGTGCCCAAAGTGTTTGTTTCTTGAATGATGGAAGCAAATGCAACAGGAAGACCCTGTGTATCAGCCAGGTTCATTCTCAGTGGCATATGCCCTAGGAGACTCATGAGATAAGGAGGAAATTCAACCTTACACACCACTGGAAGATCTGGGAGTCCTGAAAGGAGGCAGGGGACCTCGAGAGGCATCAATACACAGGAACTAACAAGACCAGCATGTCCAGTGCCAAAGCAGGCCCTCATGTGGGTATTGAGGGCGGCTCATACTGCCTGGTGCAACTGCTGATTTTTTGGCTTCCAAAGCAGGGTCTCTTGTGCCTTGGGGACTTTGATGATCAGCGGAGTCAGAAAACAAGACAGTGAGCTGGACTGAGGAGGGTGGGTAGAGAGCAAGAATTACCTAGCACTTCCCCTAAGGCTTTGCGTCTATCCTTCACCTCATCGTCTGATTTGGAAACACCATCAGAGAGACTATTATTAAGGGTTCTCCAGAGAAACAGAACATATAGGACATATATACATAAAAGAGGGGATTTAGCTCCAAGATCGGCTCACAATTACAGAGGCTGAGAAGTTTCACAATCATGGATGCTGGGAAGTCCCATGTTCTGCCTTATGCGTGGTGAAGAACCAGGAAAACTGGTGGTGAAGTCAGTCATTCTGAAGGTCTAAGAGCCAGGAATTCTGATATCAGAATCTTTAAAAAAGATGGGTGACTGCCTCAGCCCAAGGAGAAAGCAAGTTTATTCTTGCTGTGCCCTTTTGCTCTATTGGACCCACATGAACTATGCCTTCCCACATTGATGACCTGTAGAGAGGATATCTTTTGTCCTTTCTTCTTGATAGTTCATTTTTATCAATATGCCTTTAATTGCTGCATATTTGTGAATTTCCCAATTTTTTCTGTTGTTGATTAAAACATTGGAATTTGATTTCATTTTCTGAGATTATATAATTTGTTTGCTTTGTGGCCTATCATTGGATTTCACCTTGAAAAAGTTCCAAAGTTCTTTCATAAAGAAGTATATCTGCTATTGTTGGATGGAGTTTGTTATGTCTAACTAGTTTATAATGTTGTTCAAGTATTTTTTTTTCTTGTCAATATTATGCATGATTGTTATGTCCGTTAGTAAAAGTGAAACATTGAAATGCACAACTATTTTTAGTTGTCAGTTTCTCTTTTAACTTTGTCAGTTTTGCATCATTTATTTTGAGTCTATATTGTTATGTGTTTATATACTTATTAAATATTTCTGATGAATTGGTCATTTGAGCATTATTTAAATAAATAGTTTTATCTTAAATTCTATTTTTGTTTGATGCTGTGGACTCTAGCTCTTTTTGTTTATTATTAGCATAATAAATCTTTTCCATTCTCTTACTTTGAATTTTTGCTATTTTTTTAACCTAAAATATGCCAATTATAGTCCATAAGTAGTTGGATAGTTAAAAAATACATTTTACTATCTTGTTTATGATTGAAGTGTTTAGTTAGTTTGTATTTAAAGTAATAAAGATAATATAGAATTTGCATCTGAAAAATTACTATTTTCTGTCTTATGTGTTTTTGTTCTATTCCTCTATCAATGCTTTTTTATGATAAATGAACACTATCATTTATTTATATATATAATAGCCTTTTCTTGTGCTCTTTACCTTCATTTCCTTTCACTTTAACCTGAAGATTGTTTTTAGTATTTGTTGTAGGAAATGTTGGCTAGTGACAAATTCCTTGTTTTAATTGATTGAAAATATATTCATCTTCCCTTTATGTGAATAGATTTGCTAGCTAGGGAATTCTTAATTAACATTGACTTGCAGCAGACTGAATTTCCCTTTACACCTGGCTTGTGCTTGCTTGGGTGGGATGTCAACCAGTAATCTTGACAATCCCAGTCGCTTCTCGGCCTTTTGGCTAAGACCAAGTGTAGTATCTAAGTGATGATCCCTTTGCATATGATGAATTATTTTTCTTGATTGCTTTCAAAATTTTCTTATCTTAACTTTTGATCATTCAACAATGATTTGTTTAAATTTGGAGTTCTTTGATTTTATCCCATTTGAAGTTCATTGAGCTTCCAGAGTGTATAGCTTAATATTTTTAATAATTTGGGAAGTTTTCAGCTATTATTTCTTCATGTATTTTCTATGCCCCTTTCCTTTCCCTCTGGAACCCCAAGTACACATGTTGGCAAACTTAGTGGTGCCCTGCAGGTCTCTAAAGCTCTGTTCTTTCTTCTTTCTTTTACTCATTCTGCAGAGTCTCAATTGACCTGTTTTTTGTTTTCTTTTTAAAAATTTTTTTCTGTTTTTTCTTTTAAAGAGGATAAATCCAAGGAAAATAACACAGAATAAAATCAATCAAAACAAGATTAACAAGTGTAAGATATATAGGCCTAAAAACATCACAAAATCAACAATAGCTACCATAATGCCTCTTGTTGTCTTTAAAATAGCTGCAGATACCTTCATACATAGTAAAAATCAAACAGAACAGAATAGAATAGAAACAATAAACACAAAACAATGAGTGCAATAAAGGACTTAAAAAAAACCAATAGTAAATCCAAAATGGCTACCATAATGTATCTTGCTATCTTTGAAATAGCTGCTCATGACATCTCATATAACAAAATCAAATAAAACAAAACAGAATGAAACCCAACCCAACAAAACAATGAAAATGATACAAGACTTCAAAACAAGATAGCAGGAGATCAACAGTGGTCACCACCCTGAGAAGGAGATCCTCCCTAGATGTCACACTGCGTACCACTGTCCTCTGAACAGATGATCAGACCACTGGCCCTAGACCTGCAAGGTCAGTGAGACACCAAACACCACAAGCATGTTTGCATTTCACCTCCATCGCTATCAGCTGCAGCCTGTGTTTCTCTGGATCAGCCAGTCACTTACAGGGAGCAGGGAGCTGGTTCTTCTTGTTTGCCAGCCCATGAACTGGAAGGAGCTGGGGTCTGGCTATCCCCTGCCAGCGGTGGCCCACACATGATACTGGTTCGCAGGGGCAACTTGCTTCTTGGTGAGGCCTTGTGCTCTCCCCCTGCAGTCCACAAATTGTGCTTTGAAATGCTTTCAAGCCCAGTGATTCTTTCTTTGATCATCTGACATCTTCTCTCGAATTTCTCTGGTAAACTTTTCATTTTAATGATTATTCACTTTTTAAATAATTTCAATTTTTAAATTATTTCTAGACTTTCAATTTTTAACTAATTTCTCTATCTTGATATTTTGTATTTGGTGGAAAAGCATTCTTACATTTTTGTTTATTTGGATACAGTTTCTTTTGCTTATTTGAATATATTTAAAGTGGCTGTTTGTCAAGAGGCAGTTTTTATGAACTGTCTTCCTCTGTATAGAGGCAATACTTTTCCACTTCATTGTATACTCATATTTTTCCTCACTAACTTTAAATCATATTCCCTTTGCCTCTCTTTTGCCCCAGGCTTTTTCATTGCTGCTGAGTTTTTGTTTAATAACTTTTCCAAAGTACTTGTGTAAATGCTGTGTTCTTTGTCATGTGTGGCTACTGAAGTGTGCTCAGTTAGCTTAGTAACAAGCTAATGATTAGACAGATATTTTCATAAATACCTTAAATCAGTGTGTGTCTCAGTATTTGCTGAGGGGCTGTGTGTCTGTTCATGTGTGTGGCATGCTTTAACTACTCTGACTACTTACAGCTCTACCTTAGTTTTCACTTCCTCATGCAAGGGCTTTAAATTATAGAGTTTACAGATTAGAGCTTTATCAGGGTTTTCTTGAACATGCATGCAATTCTATATGTGTACATACCCTTCTAAATTTCAGTAATATATCAGAATTCTTCAAAGGTATCTCTAGATTTACTGTTCCTCAGATATTCAAGGTATATGGTCAGCCTCTTGTTTGCCCCACCTTCTACCACTGCCTAGGGAAACTGTTATGTTAAATGACTGTCATTTATTATTCAACAAATGTCCTGAACTTAAGACTGTTCACACAGAATGTGCATTAAGCCAGGTTAAATAAAGACAAAGCCTGAGAAGACAGTTTTTCCTACTACGGCCATACAGCTCACAGAGTGACACTTAACTGGTAAAGGAGTTTTTATTTGCTATTGTTTTTGTTTTTATTTTTTAGAACTTCAAGTCTATACTTCCCCTCTTGTAGCTAGTAGTCTGCTGTTTTCAAACCTAGTGTCATTGAAAGGGTGTTAAATTTCAAATCTTACTGCAGAGCTGAGTAGAGAAGTTATCTAGAAATATGTGCCCCTATCTGATGCTTATGTTCCAAAATTCAGAATCTGTAAATAGCTGTGTTATGTGGAAAGGAGGAATTATGTTTCCAGATGGACTTGTTTGCAAACTATCTGATCTCAAGATATAGAGCAGCTGACTCTTAAACATGGAGATTATCCTGGATCATCTCAGCATATACGGTATAATCAGAAGGGTTCTCTGAGAATGGATGAGAGGGGCAGAAAAGAAGGTTGGCGTGATGACTGTGAGAAGGACTTCGCCTCCACCATTGCCTTTAAAGATGGAAGGATACTTAAACCAAGGAATGAAGGAAGCCTAAGGAAGCTTTAGGAGATAAGAAAATGAATTATCTTGTGGATCCTTCAGAATAAACTAGAGCTCTGCTGTCATCTTGATTCTACTCCAGTAAGACCCAACTTCTGACCAACAGAAGTGTAAGGCAATAAATTAGTAAATTAATGTTGTTTAAGCCACAAAATGTGTGGCAGTTTGTTGTAGCAGCATCAGGAAACAAATGCAATGAGGATCTGAGTAGGCAATTAATAGACCATAAGATGCCAACATGTTTTCCTGAACTCCTTGTATTGTTGTACTTCTTCAGCTAATTTCCACAGTTTAGAACATGTTGACTTTGAAATATTTTCCAGTGTTCTCACTAAATTTATGAAGGGACTAGATTTTTGAAGGTTCTTATTCCCCTTTGCAGAATTGCTGCTAGGAGGTAGCAGCTTCCTAGGAAGTCTGCAGAAAGTTTCCAGGGGTGTGCAGTATGGGGGGGCTGAAGGATGGCCAACTGAGGCCCCTGATTTTCACTCCAAGAAGTTTACCTAAAGCAAATTTCATTTTTATCTGTTAATATAGTGAGCTCTTATTTCAATTTTGTTTGAAAGGGTCTTCTTTTTAGTGGAAATAAATGGTGAGGACTAGGGGATATAGTTCAGTGATAGTTTGCCTAGCTTGTTCAAGGCAAGGGTTTAATTCTCAGCACTGCAAATAATAATAGTAACAACAACAACAACAATAGTAATAAATTAAAAAAAGAAAACCAAAATCTCTGCTCGCCCTTTTCCCTATCTTGTCACATGAGTCTTTTAAGCACAAACAAGACATGTTTAAAAAATTGTGAGACGATCACATCCTTTATGTTTACCATGCTTGCTCAGCATGAGTCACTGAATTGTTCTGAGCAGAGGTGGCTGACAGCTGGCTCACAGTATGGGAATACAGAAATGAGTAGGTCATGTCTGTGTCTATGGACCAGTTAGTCAACCATGAACTGATTCACTGGATTACAGGACGGTTAAGGTAAGAAGCATCAATCCAAATGGGAGAGAACAAATAGCAATGTAAAACAAAACAACAAAACCCATCAACAATGATCAAGTTTAGAAAAAAAAATCTAGACTAGAATAGGATCATATGTAGCGTTAGAGCTGAATGAGTCCACGGAGGTCATCTGGTCCAGCTGCTCAGTTTGTAGAGGCAGCAGGATTTTTCTAAAGTTCTACAGTGACTGGTAGCTGGAAAGAGCTCCATGGCCTTCTGGAAGGATTCCAGAAAACCAGGACAGAGTCAATGGTGAAGCTGAAGTCACTGCTGAAGGACCAGTGATACAACCCAGGTGATACACAGCTACCCAGGAAGAAACCCAGCCTCATTGTCCAGCCCAATATCTTGCTGTAGGGATGGAAATTTAAAGCCCAGAGAGGTGGCTGAAGGCTGGGCTGGTCATAGACTAGAACTCTGTCCTCTCACGTCAGTACTTCTCCCATTACCTCAACCTATCTCCTAGAATGATTTGTTATGACTTATAGTTTAAGCAGAAGAGATTTTGGAAGGATGATGAATTGAAGTAGATACTGAACAAATTTTCCAAGCTGATATCTTTGGGACAGAAAGGAATTAAACTAACATTGAGAAATTCAGCCTCTGAATTGGTTCCTTGGCAGTTGGTTAGAGAACTAGACAAGTCACAAATGAAAGCAGATCCCTCCTGAAAGTGCATGTTATTTTATCATCACTGCTCCCACCTCCTTGCAGTTAACTTGGTGTCTCAGAGTTTTGTCCTTGGGGAGCCATTAACTGAGGCAGCAGTGGGTAATCAGGGCGATGCTCACAGCTGGCACTGAAAATTTCCCCCAAATGAGTCTGACACACTTGTTGCAGGAGCACTGGGATTTGTGCAGTTAGATGACCTGGCCACATGTTTAGACATCATGGCCCAGGATCCTGCTTGGAGCTGGGGCATATTTTGCTGTCTTTATGTATGCAAATGACTTTTGTTTTCTCATTTGGTATTAATTCTGAAAAATCAATATTTTATGGCAGAAGACAAAACAGAATGAATAGAATAGAATAGAATAGAATAGAATAGAATAGAATAGAATAGAACAGAATAGAATAGAATAGAATTCATTGTCATGTTGGAAAGGGACATCATTCTGGTAGAATCTGAAATCAAAGTTGGTTATCATTTGTAGAAAGCTAAAAGAAAATGGCTTTGATGGTAGACACTGAGCAGCATGGGTTTCTCCCTTTCCAAAACTTTACATGGATTCAGAAGTGAGATAACAGTTTGAGGGAAGCGCCCTCAGAGCCTTCTGTGAATGGTGGTGCTCTTGGTCCTGTGCTGACAGAACCCACCACCCAAGAGGAAAGAAGCAGATGTAGCCAAGGTCACCATGTCTGTGAGATGGCACCCTGAATACAGTTTAAACACCTGCTCTGGATCCCACAGTTCAGCACCTGTGCATTAAAAGAAGATTTTATCATCGGATAAAATCTCCTTTCCAAAAGTTGGCAGAGTTGCCAAGTGACTAGCTGCCAGCTGGGCCTCCTCTGAAGTCCCACAGTTAGCACTGGGCTCAGGATAGAGGGCATGGCTATGTTCACTTTGCTTGGATCCACCCGGCCAGGGAAGGTCATGCCTGCCTTTTCCCTTTGTTGCAATAATACTTTGCCAACAGCAAGGTACTTCTAGGGTGTGGCAGAACTGAGGTGCAAGAATGATTCATAAAGAGTATCTCAGGCTGGGGACCTGTTCCTATGGGATTCCCACGTTATGTGGGAAAGTGTTGAGAGTACGGTACACATCAGCCCTGGAATCAACTGTTTGGAATCATGCTGTGAGTGGTTGCCTCTACGCTCAGGGTAAGTGTCAGGGTATTTTAGTAGTTACACCCATGCAGGAGAGAGCTGGGGGACCTGCTGGCAACTATGTCACTGGTCCATTCTTTATAGTCATCTAATTCTATTTTTCTGGCATGAGTCAATCACTAAAAAGGTTGGGAAATTTTAACGCTGAGTATATCCAGTTTGTATCATATATTCAATTTGTTGTAACATAAGTGAACAAATGGGCTTTAAAAATATTATGATAATTTACACTTAGGTACAACTGTGTGTTTTAAAATGTTCTTTAAGTTGCATGCATCATGAAATTGATGGTGTCATAAATGCTTTATACTACTATTTTTTATAAAAAAATACTTTTGAATTTGAGTTGTTTAGTTTTAATGTGATACTAGAAAACCTAGATAGGATTGTTTGGAAAAAAATAATTTCTAGATTAATGTGGTATGCTTTTGTTTTAATGCACTTTTAAGCAGAAATAAGAAAAGTAGATTAATGCATTTTTTTAGAATCAAGTTTATTTTGCTTTTCTGATAAGGAGTCCACCAGCCCCTGAAACACAGACCCTGCTCTCTTCTCCCAGAGTTGACTGGTGTTTCCTTCACCTCACTTGACCAACCAGAAGGACACAGACCATTCCTTCCTTGCCAGTGACCCCAAGACCCTGCATAACTTCAGTAAAACATGAGGTTTTCACTAAGTATTTGTAGAGTAATTAAATAAATATTTTGAAAATTTCATTTTGAATTAGTCAATCATTGATAAGAAGATGAGATAACTTGGAGAAAAAGTGCTTGTTGTGAATTGTCAAATGGCTCACTGAATTTACATTACAGTCCATATCTACCAGTATCTTACCACTGCTTGTGAGCAATACCTTTAAAGGTGTATACAAATCAACCTAAACTTTCCCCATTCATATGTATTTTTAAAATATAGTTATGTAGTTACGTACTTTATGTAGATGCAGAGTAAGTACACATTTTAGTCTGTTTTCTGTTCCTATAACAGAATACCTGACACTGGGTGCTTTATAAAGAAGAGAGGTTTCTTTTGTTTTCAGTTCTGGTGACTGAAAAACCCAAGAACATGGTGCTGTCATGTGCTTAGCATGTGGTGAGGGCCTTTCTGCTGGTCCTGGTGGAGAGCATCACATGGAGAGACAAAGCAAAGCTGGAGGGAGATGACTTCTATAACAAGGTGCTCCCAATTAAACCCATTAATCCATGTAGGGATTAACAAACCTTTCACAAGGGCAGAGCACTCATGACCCAGTAACCTCTTAACATCTCACCTAGTCCCACCTCTTTTTCTTCCAGTGTTTCCAGATTTTAAATTTTCATTTGAAATAATATACAAGTGTTGATTTATCAGATTGACAAAATTAAAATCATTCATATTATCTAGAGTCATTCCACATCTTAATAGCACACAAGGAGTATTAAATTGCAGTATGATTTTAGGTAGGGACATTCAAACAGTGTGTATACAATGTGTATATTTTAAAAAGTTTTTAAAAACAGTATTCAATGTGTGCTGCTCTCACATGCTACAGTTCAACGGGAAAGAGTCCCAGTAAATCTCATTTCTCACAATGGATTAAGCACCAGGGCAGAGTGAGGTTTCTATCCTATCAACAGCGTGAGAAAGTTTCCCAGGCTGTTCTAAGGGCTGGGTGCTCAAACCTGCTGTGCGGCTTTGTCACCTGGCCACTGAAGGGCCATCATCCCTCAGCCCTCACTCCTGCTCAGCTCCCAGTTCACCACCTGGCCCTTGCCCATCGGGCAGAGTTCCCACGTGCGGCTCCTGCTGCTTGGCTTCTTGCAGATTGTGAAACCTGTTTATTGCATGCGTTCACAGCAAGCTGTGGGTCGAGTGTTTCCCAGGAAGCCCTGCCCTTTCTGTGAGAGTGGATAATTAGCTCGTAGGGTTTAATTTTGCTGTAGGAAAATTTGCCAAAGCTTTGCATACTGTCACTTTCTAGGGGTGGTTACTGGTCACTTGGGATTCCAATATGGCAATAGAGTCCTTTTTCACCCTTGCAAGTCAGAAGCAGGTTGGGGCCCTCATTTGGGATGGCTTTATTTAACGTACTTGTAGATCCAAACAAGTGTATCTCGGATTTTATGAGAGCACCGCTTTCAGGATAAAGTGAGAAGAAGGCAATTGCCACAGACTCTCCTCAGAGTCTGCCCACTTGCTGTCTCTGTCACAGGCCATCTCATAGTGCTCTGAGAAGAGAATTTCTGATTCTGAAGATTCAGGGCCTCAGTGCTAGTGCATGGATATCTTTCGGTTACCTCACTTCATGGGACCATGAGTAAAGTCTTTTATCAAGTCAAAATGCATAAGAATTTGTAGAAAACACCCTACTGGGAGAGCATCTTCTTCCTTTTTCAAAAGTCAAATATCAGTGAGCTAATAAGCACTGAGTTACATGGGGACTAACAAGGCTTAGAGAGACCAGACATCTGGTGTTTGGGAGGTACCATTCAACTTCTTGATCTCAGTATCTCTGTGCCCTTGCCTCAAGAAATCCACCCTTTAAAGCAGAAAACTGATGATGATTTGTTAAGAAGATTAAACAGCCATAACCTAGGATGCACTTTCTCTGCTTTGACTCTAGCTCTAGTAGGTGCATGGTTACAAAGCTATGTAGATCCCTATTTCTGCGAGGTTGAGGGTCCTCTGGAGTGGGAAAGGGTGACCCAGAGGGCTCTGAAGAGAGAGGGCAACTGTTGTGAAGAGCATTGATATGCACCAGTTCAGCCGGAGGTGTGGGACCTATATATAAAGAATACAGCTTCTTTAATTTCCATTGATTACTGCAGTATATTACTCAATGAACCCATGCAGTATATGGGGTTCTTATTTTTGTTTGTTTGTTTTTGTGAAATACAATAAATAAAACACATGGAGGTAACTTTGACTTTCTCTGTGTGCCAGGTACTCAAGAAAATGGAATCGGGCACTCTGTCTTGCTGTATTGTCCTGCCGTATCCACTGATTGTGCTGAAGGCTCTTAGGGTTGTTCACTTTTCGAACGAAGCAAATTTAACACAAAAGAACAACTCTAAGACTGTACTGCTATTGGACTTTGTTTCATGTGAGATTAGATGTTCTCTACTAATGGTAAACCTTTGGCAGAGTTGGGCCCACTCACTAATTCAGCTCATATTTGCAGAAGGAAGATGTGCCCGTATTAGGCAGGGTACCAGGCACTGGGCTACAGTGCTGAACAAAATTGCTTGTATACTTAGTGTGGTGGAGTAAGCTTACAGTCTGATGAGGAGAGGATGAACTAAGGAGTGGCTAGAAAAAGTATTCCAAAAACGAGTGATTTGTATTCTTTAAAAACTACATTTTAAGTATATTATTTGCTATATACAATATAATAATGTGGTACAAGCATTCATTTCATAATGAATACATACATACATATTGGGTAGGCAAATTCAGTTGATTTTACAAACAGATGAAGTAAATCCAAGCTGGATGTGGTGATGCAAACGTATAATCCCAGCATTCTGGAAGGTTGAATCAGGAGAATTGGAAGTTTTGGCCCAGCCTGGCCAACTTAGAGACTCAGTGAGACTCAGTGAGATCTTATCTGTAAATAAAATAAAAAATTAAAAAAGTGAGGATATAGCTCAATGGAAGGCCCTAGGTTCAATCACCAGTACCGAGAAAAGGAAGATATAGATGATAGATAGATTGATAATAGATAGATGATAGATAGATATAGAGTTAGAAATGTAGCTTAATGCAGGAGCCTTGATTGCAATCCCAGTAGCAGGGGAGGGAAAAAAAACAAAAGATGAAACAGCTCTGGAGGTCCATGTGCAGAAGGATGGTCAATGCTCCAGAAATCGGTCAAAAGATGAAAAGCCCCAGATCACCTGGCTTAAAGCAGGAACAGCTTCTACCAAGCTAGAAGTCTTGAAACACACGCTGTAACTCCTGCCCGTGCTTGCTCCGGTACCCTGGCACATGCTGCTCTTTTTAACTCACCCTTTTGCAGCTTCTCTACCTGCCTTGCTATTGGTTCCTAGGCGTTGTCCTCTCTCTCAGGAGCCTTCACAGCTCACATAAGCAGCGTGGAGTGCTGCTCCCACATGCTTATTAAATTCCTCAAGGGGGAATGTGGTGGGACCCTTCAAGGTGCTGACTGCAGTGCCTGGCAATTCACGGCTGTTGGTGAGGATCATTCCACACCCCTTTGCCAACTCCGCCTGTTCCGTATTATTAGCTCTGTGTGCTCGTGTGCCTTCCCAGTCTATGGCACTCTCTAAGCATCAGAGTGTCTACGGAGGGCTATCAGATTCCAGTTCCTTTGATTCCTTTGAGGGAGTGAAGGGAAGATGCTGGAAGGTCTATGCAGCACACTGTCAGTCCAGGAGGAAGATCTGGGGTCCACATTTGAGGGATCTAGTGGGGCTAGGGCAACTGGTTGCACAAAACAGCACACGGGTGGGTGGGAAAGTGTGGGTCTGCTCAGGAAATCTCTGGAAATATTAAGCTGATGGAGTTCAGACTCACTGGTAAGTACCAAAAAAGAGAATGAGTTTACATTTGTGTTTCTCTTTTGTTAAGCATCTGATATGCAGGGTCGGTATTCTTAAAATAACTTTTGGGTGGAATAAAATAGCATTTATCTCTGCTGCCCTGTAAGAGTTAGAAGACTTTCAGCCACTCAGGTTATCAGTAGAAAACTGGTTTTGCTTTTTCATTCACTGTACACTGAAGAGTTCTTCTGTATACTTTATGGCTTCAATTGTTTGCCCAAATTGCCTTGCTTAACTCTGGGACTTTGGCGTGGTTCCTGGTCAACTGTTCAGGCAGCAGCTGCTCCCATCACTATGGTTTTTCCCCCTCTAAATTCTTGATGCATCGTAAAACATTCTGTGTATATATATATGACAATGTGTGAGCATGTAGTCAGGTCAAGGCAAGGAAAACCACAAGAAAGATTCCTGATGGGGCCAAAGACATAATGCTATTTTGTTCATCACGTCCTAGGTTTGTGTCAGTCTACACATAGCAACAAAACTGCAAAAAGACACATTTGTTAGACCATGGCCTGTTGTTAAGTGGTACATGGTTGTATGATATCTTTGTGCTTTAATTCTTGCTGCTCCTTATAAGATTCTAGACTAACCAACGTCATCAAAATACATTTATAAAACCCTTTATAAAATGCTGAGGCAGTTTCCATGGTGTTGTCTGCATCATGGGAACTGCTAAGTCTTCCTTTCTCATTTGCTTCAGGAGTCTGGTGCCCTGTTTGTTTTGGTGGATGGGACTTACCCAGTGAGGGCACTCGAAGGTCTCCTTTATGGGGTGACATCAAAGCTTCCATTACTATGATGATAGGGCCTCAAAAAACAGCAAAGCAAAAGAAAACATTTTTCTATAATATATTCTCTGGCTGTATCTCTGAGTTTTCCTCTGGACTATTTGCCTTTTCTGGCATATTTGTCAGTTAGCATAGGCTCTATGTCTTACACCATTCTAAATTTTCAAGGCCTGGAGACTGTAATGTCCCCTAAAAGGCTGATGTGTTTGGAGGTTGAGCCTGGTCAGAAGCAGAAAGTCACTGGAAGTGTGACCTGGAAAGTGTATTCTTGTCTCCAGCACCCCATACCCTGCTTCCTGGCTACCATGGGTAGAGCAGCTTTCTCCACCAGGCCCCCCCACCAGGCTTTTACCTGTACTATTTCTGCCTCAGAGTCAGTTGATCACAAACGAAACCCGCTAAAACCAGGGGCCAAATAAATCTCTCCTTCTCTAAGTTTCAAGTGTCAGGTATTTTGTCCTGGCCATGAGACAGTGACTAATACAGGCACAATGGTCCATTTAGCACCATATTTATCTGAATGTGGGGATGATGCAGGAGAATGGTGATGAGTGAAGGTGTGGGTTGAAGGATGGAAAGTGCTTCTCCAGAGTCACCAGGGATTCCAGCTCTTGTTAGCCATTGCAGGGGAGGTGGGAAGGCTTCTCTCCTCAGCACTGTTGGCAGTTCAGGTGAGTTGTTCACCCGTATTTGGCTGTCCTCTGCTCTGGAAGACATTCATCAGCCTCTACCAATAGATGTCTGGCCTCTACCATTAGTGGCAAGTAGCACCTCACCCTTTTAGGGCAACTAAAATATCTCTAGACAGTGTCAGAAGACTCCTGGTATTAAAATGGTCCACCTTCATGGAGCTCAACACCAAAGCCAAGACGCTTGTTGTATGTAAGCCTGAGAACTAGAGGTCTCCCCCAGGCAAAGTCAAAGAAGCCATGAAGGTGGCCATCGGCGTAGGATGTTGCTGCGTGGACCGTGCCTACAGCTTTCAGAATGAGAACGAGGCCGGAGAAGGCCTCCAAGAGAGGATCCATGAGAAGCTTGTGAGGTGGGAGAACCCCTTCATCATCAGCAAGTGGTGGCCCACATTCTTTGAGAGAAATCTGGTGAAGGAGGCCAGCTGGAAGACTCTGAAGGACCTAAAACTGGACTACAAAGACATCTACCTCATTGATTTTCCACAGAAACTTCAAGCTGGGAAGGAACTCACCCCAGAAATGATAAAGGCAATATCCTCCCCAGTAAAGTAACGTTCCTGAACGCATGGGAGGTCATGGAGGAACTGGGGGGTGAGGTGTTGGTGAAAGTCCTTGGGGCCTCTAGCTGCAACCACTTCCGGATTGAAAATCTCTTGAATGTATTAGTCAGGGTTTTACTAGAGAAAGCAGATATAACACAAGGTATATTAAATGTATAAGAAATGACAAGATTGGCTTACGATGGCCAGCCACAGGGTTGAATGAGGAAGCGTGCAGCGGGTGTCTGCAAGCTGGAGGCTGAAGGATTCAGTCCAAGGTCTGCAGTTCACCGCAGTGTCCCAGGCAAGTCTGCACTAGCAGGTCTGCGACAGAAGGCTGAAGGATCTATGTCAGAAGTCTGAAGGATCCAAAGCAGAAGCCAAGGAGTCTGCACTAGAAGCCAAGAGAAGATGTCCATGTGGACAGTGAAGACTGGAGCTCCTTCAGAGAACAAAGAATAGAACCTCATCTGTCTTTCCTCCTTCCTTTTTATACAACCCAGGAAACGAGCCGCCCTAGGGTGGGTCTTCTACACCCTAGGGTGTAGAATTGCTAAGCCTATTTAGTTAAGCTTCTGAACATCTCAAATTGACACACTCAATCAACCACTACAACAAGCCTGGGCCGAACTGTAAACCAGTGACGAACCCAGCAGCGTGTCACCATGCCTCACCCAGGATTAACTGATCTAGTACTGCCACTCCAAGGGCATTGGTGT
>PVJX010016660.1:0-40154 GCA_004027295.1 Dolichotis patagonum | reverse complement strand
TCTTCAGTTTCCTGATAATCTCTTTGAATCTGCTTCATGAATTCTAGGTTTTTTTCTGTAATCTTCATTAAATTTTTCTCTCCTTTGTGTTCCTCCATTCTTCTGTCTGTGTCTTCTTGAGAGGTACCCAGGGTTTCTTTTATTAATCTACTTATCTCTTGTTTAATTTGAATTAATATTTCAGTTTTGGTCCCACTTATGAGGTCCTGAAGATATCTCTTTATGTCCGCTAGTGCTGTGTTTGATGTTGCATGTTTGGTGTCCTCAATCTTGTATTTACCTCTCCTGGATCAATGTTCTCAGGGTTGGGGTCTGTGGGTTTTTTCTTATTTCTCCATTTCGTCATGTTTTTGGTTCCTTCCATACAAGTGTACAGTGTAATTCCCAGACTCTTTTCTTGTTGGTTAAGGCTCCTCTAAAGGGCGCAGGCTAGGAGCTTTTGCCCACTTCAATAGGCTATCAGAGATTAGAATTCACACACGAGCAGTGTTTGCTGGCTCCTCCCCTCCGGGCCAGTCAACCTTTGCAGGCCTTCACTGCGTCAGTGTGCGCCGATCTCAGGAAATTAATTTGTAGTGACTCACTGGTTCCCAGCCAGGGGCACAGCCTAGTCCAAGCAGATTCCACCAATCCACTCAGGGAGGGGAGCAACCAACTGAAGCCACTTCCTTATGGAGTTAGGGCTCTCCTGCCCAAATCCAACATGTCATCCAGTCCATTTCCCCTTTCTCGTGGGAGGGTCTTACTCCCATCACTCACTGCGTGTTGATGCCAGTCCCCGAAAACTGCTGGGTTCCCCGACCTCCAACTTCAGTGTGGCTGTGGTGCGAATTCACGGTGCCTCTGGGTGGGTCGCGTGCAGGACCCGTCCAGGTGAGCCGCATGCAGGGCTGTTCAGCTCCACGCTCTGGCCAGTCACTTCGCGTGGATCATTTGTATTCAGGCCGCTTGAGGAGGGTGCTGTGCTCGCTGATCTTAGCTTCTCAGTAGTAGCTCCAGGACCTCATATTCAAGCGTTTTTTTGCACTTTAATTTCTTCCTGGGTTGTGAGAGTTCATCTCTCTCTGTTTGGGTCTCTGCAGGGTGTTTTATTCTGACATTTGAGCTGTGTCTCTCAGAGAGGGTCCCTCTCCTGCTACCTACCAGTCCACCATCTTTGGACTTCCTGATCCCTATTTAAGTCTTAACGATTCCTATTGTGTTATATAGTTTTTTATATATAGTTATAATAGTCAGTATTTTCTGTCTATTGTAACATAATACTTTGTTTACCTTTCTTATTTTCCAAATACAATGTCCTTTGTAGAAAGAAATTAACAGTTTTATTTATTTTTAAAATTACAGTGTCTAACATTGTTCTTGGTAACTCTCAGATATACAAATCATTATTATTGAAAAGTGGATAACAGTCACACAGTTGCAAAAGAAGATATTATAATGGTTCTCCACCCAGGAATGTATGTTAATTTACATAAGAAAATGCATTAAGTCAATTTAGGTGGTGACAGTGACACTCAGGTATATATTTCTGTGTGTTTCAATATGACTCCTATCCTTATTATATTTGACATAATTAGTAATAATTTCCTAAAAATATCAAATTTCTAGCTTTCAAGTTTCTCTAATTAGCTTTTTGATTCACCTTTTCTCATTTACTGTTACTATTGATTGTTTAAACAAATGATTGATGCAGTTTATTTTTAAAGTATGTTTTCAGAGGTAGAGCTATTGTTGTATATAAATATTTTTTGCTATCTACAGATATATAGTTATTTGATTTCTGGCTTGTATTGTTTAGAGTTCTTAGTTGTTTAGTACCCTATTTCTGTTTTTACCATCTGATGGTCTTTAAGATATTTCTTTGTGTTTAGTAGTTTTGTACATTTTATTACAACTTATATGAGCATGCATTCTAACTAGTTGTAATATCTTTTAATCTGTAGCTTGGTATCTTTAACAAACTTTAGGAAAAAACATTCTGTTTTCACATATCATCTCTGCCCCTTTTTAAAAATTGAAACTTGTATTATGTATACAATTTCCTTGTATTGTCCATGGGGATGTCGTTGCATATTTTTCAAATTTCTCTGTTTTATTCTGTATTCAAAATATTCTGATTTGCTATTAAAATCATTTGCCAAATTATTTATTTAGTTTTTTATTCTTATTATTGAATTTCAATGTAGATCTTTTCTCTGATGTCCACTATTCTTGAAAATTTCAGCCTTTTATTTTCTAAAACTCATTAACATTTTAATAGTAAAACTTATGTCTTTAGATGATGTGTTCATCATCTAAATGCCACACAGGTTGTTTCTATAATTTTTTTCTCTTTTTTCATTGTTTTGAGTTATGCATTCTGTGTACCAAATGTGCAGGACTATTGTTGATGAAATTGCAGATATGGATTCATAAATTACATCCATTTTATAGCATGAAATATTATAGAATTAACTTTAGACTGTGAGAGAAAAGGTCACACTTTCATTCTCCACAGATGATTACAGATTTATTCCAGAATGTTAAGTGCTATTTGATGTACCATTTTGGAATCAGGGATGCAACCATTGAAACCTGAGATGCAGTGTTATCAAGCCCTGTTTTCACTTTACCGTTGGCTAGGATGAAAGCTGGCCCAAGTCCTAGCAAGTTTGTGGTAGTCTCAATCTCTAGGCCTCAAAGTACGTATTTTTCCAGTGTTGTGTTTTCTGGAAGACATACACAGGTGAATTAGTAGTAATACTTTGAAAAAAAAGAATTAAAAATTTTAATGATGAAGCTCATATTCCTAGACCTTCATGTCCCAAAATAAATTCCATCATTGTTCACTGCCTAGTTGCTAAAAATATTTAAATTTTATTAATTTTTGATATATAAACATTTATAATATCTGGATGAGATTAAAATATAGCATTTGTATTTTTCAACAAAATGTAAATAAAATTATAACAAAGGAGAAGTAATGGGATGGAGAAGGTGCACTACATTATTAATGCATATTTTTAGTACAATAAATATTAGTATATAATAATTTTTTAGAGAAAATATTTAAAATATTAAAATATATAAGTTTTTAGTGCTGGGGATTAAATCCAGGCACTCACTCATTTTAAAATTATGGTTTTACCAGTGGAACACAACAGAGTACACAGAAAAAAGTCCATACAGTTACAGGCATTTGATTCTTTTTAAAAAAAATTTTATTTTATTTTAAAGAGGGGGAAAAACAGACAAGAAAAACAAAATGCAAACAAGAAAAATAAAAAACAACAACATAACCCCCAAAAAATAATAATACAGGCTTTCAGAGCAAGATGACAAGAATTCTACAATGGTTGATATATTGCACATTGTTATCTTTAAGAGTTACTTGGATAACCAGATATAGACATGCAAAATTGATATAATCATATGGGTATTAATTGTTCATTTCCAAGAACTAACAGGATTAGGATAATTATCTTAGCTACTATATATATATATATATATATATATATATATATATACAAATTTATATCTTTTTTTCCACTCTTCATTCCTTTCTTCTTTTTCCTATCCTAGTTATTTTCCCCCTTTGAGCAGTGGTATTCTTTCACAATATTTATTGTAGATTTTGGATCTTATTTATTCTTTCATTTAGCTATTTGATTCTTGACAAGGAACCAAGTGCACATGTTGGAGAAAAGACAGCCTCCCCAATACATGGTACTGAGATAATCAGACATCAGTACACACAAGACTGAAACTATAATCACTCCAGAAGAATTAATTCAAAATGGATCAAAGATTTAAATGTAAGATTTGAAAAGTTTTGTTCCCTTTCTTGTTAGTATGCATTTGTGATACATAATAAATATATTCATTATGAGGAATATATACATATATATATCTATATATATATATATATACATATGTTTGTGTGTGTATATATATATATATATATATATATATATATATATATATTCCTGGCCCTTTTTTAGTGATTCTTGGCTAAGCAATTAATTTGAATTACTCAGTCATTATAAGAGCAGAAATACTAATTTTTTTCTTCTCATTTAACTTTAAATTTCTATGTTCTGAAACATTCCATGAATAACATATATAAAGCCAACTTTATAGTTAAAAAGGTAGCTGAAGTGATTATTTTAAAAATACATTCAATAATTTGGAGAACTAATTATTTAAATCATCATATGTCTTCAAAAACATAATATATGGATTATAGCTTCTCAGTTCCAAGGGTTTCCTACCATTTTGTATCTCATAGTCAAAGTGACTTTCGTAAAGCAACTTTTACTCTGTTTTTCTCAATTTAAAAATCATGAAAACTATCACATTGTATAGGATCGATATCTTTAGTATTCAAATATGCAATCAGGTAAAACATGATTCTGGCCCATTGAATTCTATGTATTATGATCTTAGCTTACCTTTTCAGTCATAGTTTCTTATATTATATATATTTCTCTCTGACAATTAAAAATTAATTTGTTGTTTTATCCCTGAAAAAATGCTTATCCATTGGTATTGTCTGCCTTTATTCAGATGTTTCTTTTTTTTCATATGGTTGTGTTTTTAAGTCTACCTGCCAAAATCTCATACGTTTTTAATGACCAACTTACATATTACCTCTTTGTTAAGTTTTTCTAATTACCTTATTAAAAAAATTGGCCCTATTCCATTTTTGCATGTTTTATTATTCATTTTACAACCGACTGTGTGGAGTATATTAATTTCTATCATTTCTATTTTTATTTTTTTCTGTGTTCTATTAAAACTATTTAAGAGCAGCAATATTTGTTGTATTTTAATGATCTTAAAAAGGAAGTGTATTCCATAATACAAACTTCTTCAAAGGCAAACATAGCATTTTCTTCCTCTTTTTGTGATTCTGGGGATCTAACCTAAGACCTCACACATACAAGGCATTATTTTATATTAAAACATAAAATGTTGTAGCATATGGATGAATTTTGCATGAAATTGTAACTGAAGCATGAGAATTCAAAACTATTCAAATTTCACATAGAAACTTTTACCTATGAGTCCAACAATCAGATTCAGGGAGTTTCTCTTTTTCACTTGATTGATTATAACATCATTGAAATGTAACTAAAAGAATGAGAAAGTTTTTCTTTCTCTAAATAGCAAGAAAGAAGTGTGGCTAATGAGATCTTACAGAAATACTCTGTCTGAAATTTATGATTTATTTAGAAAGGTTTGTGTAAGATTGAAGAATGACTATTTAAGAAGCCTTTTAGATAGCAGTTTAATTATATAGTACTTATGCATATAAGTATACAATTACGTATGAGGGATTAAAGGAAACCTTTCAGGCATCTCCTGTTTTCCCCTCTGACTTGATGTGGATAGCTGCCTTGCTTTGAGGGACTTTACGGGAATAGGACAATGTGAATTCTTGCCATACTCAGTTTGCAGGAGCAGAATTTCAAGCTAGAATAATCGTCTATTCCACACCAGAGGCGGGGGACTGACTGCTTCGTTACGAGCTGGATGAACCAGGGCACGAGCAATTTCAGACAATGTGAACCACGCTCTTTTACACTGCCCGTGGGCACTCTTTCCAGAATCTACTTATTCTCTGTCCCAAGAGACAACAGCACATTTTGCCCGCCGAAAGGTGCTCCTGATGGGAATAAAAGAGATGTGTAAATGCACCGTGTCTTTTCTCATCCCAGTGAGTCTCTAACCAGGTTGGAATAACAGCCAGACTCACACTGAGGAGTTGGTGCTTTAGTTTGCTCCATTGTTAATTTTTTTCCACCCAACTTAACCACACTTCTAAGGCAAAAAGAAAAGACTATTGTAATCTCCTATTAAATAGTTTATATAGCAATATCAGTATTTTTCAGGCCAGGATATATGACCAATTTAACTCTCAATTTACTACAATTTTGAGTAGGTCTACAAAAGAATCTTTAAGTCTGGAGAAGAGATTGTTTTAAAAAACATGTGAATTTAGCATTTCAAACTTTGGGTAGCTGTTATAAACTATTATGGGAACATTTTTGATTCACTTTAAATTATTCATAATACACTAAATGCACTACTTAAATTACCAAACATCATTTAAAATCAATAAAAGTTTTATTTGGAGTTAGAGGAAACATTGCTTGAAGAAACCAATTTCAAATTCATATTAGCGAACTATTGAGTACAGTTTTAAACCCTAAGCAGGCACATACAACATGAGAAGTAATTTCCAGTATAAGAAAATCATGATGGAAATATGGTCAGAATTGAGTTAAAATAAATATTCTCAATCTTTCTTTGAATTACTTGCTATTTAGTCTAACATTATCTACTATTCTCACAAAAACGTGTATGTATATAAAAGTTGGGTTATCAATGCAAGCAAGTTAAAAATTCATAAACCCACCATCCCGGTTAGAAATATGACTTTCTCAGCTACACTTGAGCCTCTACAAGGCTTCCTCATCCCTCAACTGTATCCTGCCCAGGCACTAGTTTCTGAATTTCTTATATTTGTTTTAGCTATAATAAAATTTAATTGACATAGTAGACTGTTTACCATTTAAAATCTATACCTTAATAATTTTTAGTACATTTTACTCTATCTGCAGTAAGTTTAGAATATTTCATTTCCTTAGTAATCACTCTCCTTCCTATGTTCCCTCCTCCAGCCCTATGTAATCACTAATCCATTTTGGTCTTTGCAGTTTTTCCTCTTCTGGATGTATTAAATAAATATAATCATACACTATATAATATTTGTGTGACTGATTTTTTTAAAATTAGTATAATGTTTTCAATGTTAGTCCACTTTGAACGATATATCACTACTTCATTTTTATTGCCATATGATACTGCATTGTAAGGGTTTATCATCTTTTTCCTATCCAGTCAACATCTGGTAAATACCTAGATTATTTTCACCTATTGTCTATTATAAATGTTATAAACATTCACGTACAGGTTTCCATGGGTCCCTACTTCTTAATTTTCTTGAGTATATGTCTAGGAATGAAATTGCTGGTTCAAATAGTAGCTCTTTATTCAACCATTTGAGGAAGTCCTAGAGCATTTTCTTGGGTTGCACTACTTTACACTGCCACAATAGTGTAAGAAAACTTCAACTCCCCAGCCTTGCCAACACTTGGTATTTTCTGACTTTTTGATTCTTGCCATCCTTGTGTGTCTGAAGTATATCTCATTGTGGCTTTAATTTCCATTTACCTGATGCATAACAATACAGAGCATCTTGGGGGGGGGCTCATTGGCTGTTTTTATGTGGGTTCTGAGGGAATTTCTATTCATCTTTTTTCCCATTTTTAACTGAATTAATTTTTTTTCAATTTAAGAGGTTTTGTATACGTTTGAGTGCAAACCCTTTATCATTCTATGAGTCATTTTATAATTTTTATGCCTATTGAAATACAAAGTGCTGGCTATTACTCATAATTTTCATTTGTTCAGTGGTTGGCTGGATTATTGTAGTGAAGTCTACCCTCACTCCATGACAAGCTTCTAGTAGTACTTCATGATCCGGCATGTTTTCAACCAATACAGAATGGCTGCTATTTAGAAATTTATTTTTTTACCTCCTTTCTTAGCCACACCTAATTGTCTCACTATTATAATAGTTCCATGGGATATAATTAACTTTAAAAATTATTCAAACCAAACTGAAGTTACTTTGAAAGAACAGTATCTGAGAGCAATGTTTGAGAGTCCTTTGATCTGCAAGAGTTCTTCTTCTTCTATTGATTTATTACCCACTTTCTTATAACCAGCCAACAACTTACTTTCTGTCTTGCTTCTCCAATGAATTGGTTTTCATCACAACCTTACATTTATCTGAAGATGTCCGCACCTTTGACTGTCCTCCACTTCATTGTTGCAAATGACTCTTACAGTTCTTATGGCCAGACTTCTAAATCCTACATCAGTTTTACTGTGCCACAGCAACAGTTTAATTGAGGCTATGGTTTCTCTGGAAGTGTCTGAGTTACTTACAGCTAAGTCACAGCACCCAAAAGCCACAAATTAAGAGGAGGAAATGTTTATTTTGGCTTACAGCTTTTACAGGCTTGTGCCCCTATAGGCTGTCTGTATAGCACTGTAGCACAGCAGAGGAGGATTGCTCAATGGCGTGGCAGGAAGGAAGGAGAGAGAGAGAGAGAGAGAGAGAGAGAAGATAATCACGGGAAGAAGGAAGGAGATAAACCCTTCCAGGCCACACCCTCAGGGACCCACATTCTCTTACCAGATTTTACTTTCCAAAATCAAATTTAGCCATGAATTCATCAGTAGATTAATCTGCTGATGCATATCATGCCCTCACTGTCCAATCACCTCCACAAAGATCTACCTATGGGCACATGAGACTTTGGAAAGACATCTAGCTCTAAAGCATGATTGGAGGTTTTAGAGGAAGATGTACATCCTTGTCTTTTTCATGTTACAGAGACTCACAGTCCCTCCCTCCATCTTCACATTCCGTGGTGTGGTGTATAGTTGCTTCCTTCAAGTAATTTTTTCTTTGCCAGAACTTATGTCTCATTCTAAACAAGAATGCTTGTAATTGCATTTGTGGCTTACTCAAAAAATCAGTCCAATTTATATTTTTTATATTAATAACATTTTCAAAGTCACTTTTTATTTTTGTAAGTTCACAATCATAGATTTTAGAGATTAAGTCATTGGCCTCTTTTGGAGATAACTATGGAAATAAGTATCCTTCCATATAATTTATAAGAAAACTCAGATGAGTGCACAAAGACAGTCTCTTTGTTCTGTATAAACATAGGAAATCCACATTTCTACAGTGTTTGTGAACAAATTGAGTCTGTGACACATGTAGAGTTGTGTTTTCACTCTACTTGTCATCTCATTAGTCTGTGATGCCATTGTATATAGAGATCATCCCTTGAAATGGATATTAATAATGCTGTGTATAAAAAATAAAAATGTCTTTCACCAAACATTTCACTTGCATAAGCTTAAATCATATTATTAATGTTATCTAAATGATAAATTTTCTGATAAGCAAGAAAGAAAATGATGAACATATGTAGTTGGGACTGTTTGAAAATAAGTACTTTTAAAGATTTCTAAGAATTGCTTAAGCTTCTTTTGTGTGGACTTAGTCCTATAGGCCTTTTGCTTTGTCAGTTCACAAGCATTAGCACTTTCTTGTGCAGTGGAACAAAACAGGTTTTAGAATTATATAAGCTCAGGTTAAAATGTGGGACCTCATATTTCATTTTCTTGAGCCTCATATTTTATTTTTTCAAACATGGAATTGTTACACTACTCCTTTGTGAGGGTTATAGTGAGAATCAAAGATAATGCACATATATAAAACAAAAAAGACAGCTAATAAAGATGTGTGCTTTTATAATCATTTGGGTCTGTAAACAAGAGGCAGAAAAATGGTAATTGTCTTAGTTACTCTTTTTGCTGCTGAGACAAAAAAAATCCAACATCAAGATATCCAAAAATATACAACCAGAAAGGCCATAATCACTTGGCTCCAAGGCAGGTGGCATGGGAGAGGGGAAATCTCAGAGGAGAAGCAGCCCAATGCATGGCAGGCAGGAGGCAGCAGGCAGCAAGCAGCATCAACAGGATTCCCTGTCCCTTTTCTGCCATCCAGGCTGCTCACACCTTGGGTGGGCCTTCCCTTCCCGTCATCCACATTCAGAGCCATGACAAATCAGTAGTGGCCCACTGAGTATCATTTACCCTCGATTCTAGTATCATAGCCTTCATCCACATTCACGTACTCTAGATTCAGATACCTATGAAAAGCCCCATCTATAAGCACATGAGGTTGTGGGGGACACATTAAGATACAAGCCACAGCAGCAATAAATATTCATCTTTGTAATTTAAAAACCTCCTTATAATCTATATGTGTATCTCTAGAGGACCTGGTCAGGATCCCCAATTGCCTGTACAAAGGTACAGCAAAAGGCTGAAATAAGAGACAGAGACACATTTAGTAAAGTATGATGGGAGACTTGGAGGTCAATTCAGGGTGTGCAGAGACCAGGATACTCCCAGACGGCCTCTGTTTCCGTGTGTGTACAATGTAGGAGGCCTAGCCGGAGATTCGAGGTCGGCTGAAGAGGCAGAGGCGTGTGACTCAGAAGGCAATGGGTAATTCTGGGACGACTCAAGCCGAGGGGCTGATTTTATGCTAAGAAGAATCTTGCTCTGGAATGGTCTTTTTAATCTTAGTAGCTTTAGGTTAGTCTTAGTGATTGGAAGAGGATGGCCTATCCCCAAGAGTTAATGGGAAGTCTCCGAATGGTGATAACATAATCCCAAGCTTTCATGTATTCCTTAAGGAAGAATGCAAAATTAGCCTTTGTGAATTTGTGGACCCCAGCCTGTATTCATATATATATATATATATATACATATATCTCACAGATTTAATGTATAACATAGCTCATCCATACATATCATATTTAAGATATTATACAAAACATATAATACATGTAACATAGAGCCAAACTCTAATTTTTATCAAATTAGTGAATTTTTCCATTTTGAAAACTTTAACACATTAACATTTCTGTTATCTCAATTTGGTTCTCTATTAGGATTTATAATTCTCTTTAGAGGAACTCTTTAGATGTGTTCATGAAAACTCTTGTAAGTCTCAGATCATGCAAGTTTTCCCCAGGGAGTTAGACAGTATTCATTCGTGTCAAATAGATATTGAGAGGCCACACATCAAGAATACACCCATTTTCATTCTTCTAAATAAATGGGTATGAAGGCTTTATGTTTGAAGGACAAATAACTCAAAATTTGTTTATAAATGTTTGAATATAAACATTTATCCTAAAGTACTCTTTGAACCCTCAGAAGGGACTCCATTGTGTAGAGAAGATATATTGATGTCAGAAATAATTTATATATAAAATATCTTATAATAAAACCTCTAAGATTGCTTTATTTGGCTATATTTTCTTTTTGTCATTTTTGTAAAATAGACTTCCAGCTAAATGGGACAAATCAGTTATTGTCTATATTGCATCATACTACTTTTTCTACATTATCAGATAGTGGTTTTCAATGCATCCTCTCTCTTTCTCTCTATTGCTTTCTATTCAAGTATATATCTGCAAAAGGACAAAAGGCAAGAAATTCATCAAATAAATGTTTACATTTTTATTGGTTCAAGTTAATGTTTAGATCTCATTATATTAAAGATCCAAATTGAAGTTATAGGTACTTTCTAGGAATTTAAAAATTAATCAGACATTAAAAAAACTCTTATGAATTAAATGTGCATATAAGCTCATATTTATAATCTCTTAAAGTTAATTAATTATAGATGAATCAATGAAAGGCATCCTAATGAGTTGCAATCTATCAGATCTTGTCATATTCTGTCAAAATTTGTTCAGTCATGGTGAATGAAATTCATTAATTAAACTAATTTTAATTCCTTCTTTCTCTTTATAGGTCATGCATTAAATTATGAAGTTTTCTTTCTGATATCTTTCTGATATACATGAGACACATTATCACTTATCTCTACTTAGTCTTGAATAGTTTATAGTGTATTGTAATATACATAAAAGTAATAGGATATACTATATTCACATATTATGCATGGCCGCACCTTTCAGATAACTTTATGGGGTTATATTGTTATACAATTTTGTATAAGAACTAAGGAATTTTAGCCATTTTTTAGAAATTAGATTACATTTGAGAAATAGTTACATCTCATAAATGTCAATTGCGAAGTCAATACTCTCTTCTAAGCCATTTGCAGCACAATAAGGAAATTGGGATAAAATTTTTGCTCCTTGGACACCTGTGAGTTTTTGGATGGGCTAGGATATGCTGAGTAACAAATAATGCCATCAGTTGTGCCTGTCTGACAAGAAGTTCTTGACACACTTATTCTGGCTGTCCAAAGGCTTGGTTCTATAGTTACAAAAAGAGCCAGGTTACCACAAGTTTCATTTGTCCTAGTCTTTGATTATCTTCTCAGAATTAGGAAGTGGGATGGCACACCTAGTGCTGATTCTGTTAGGACTCTAGCTAGAAAATGACATATTTCACTCATCCTTAAAGTTCCATGGCTACAAATAAAGTTATGTAATCATGCAAAATTTCATAGACAAGGCAGGCCCTTCCTATCAGTTAACTGCAAAGAGTAGAATAAAAACTGTTTGATCTAAGCATGAAAGTTTACTACTGTTTATCTTCAACTTCTGTTTATCTTCTACTCCGCAAATATTTCCATCAGGTAACATACACTCAACACTGTCAAAAGAAACAAAGACCAAGTTACCCATTGATTCACAGCTTCTGTCTCAATATTCATGAGTCGATGTAACAGAAAGTAGCCTTAATATCAGGTTCAACACAGGATTTTCTGATACAGAGTCTTCCGAACTCAAAAGCTGATCCTTGGTCCCGGAGTAGCTAATGTACAGTGGCCAACAGGAATAACCGATGTACTGAATTATCTTTTGAAATGAGTCAGTTGGAAGCAGCAGCAGTCCCCAGACCTGTCACTCTGAAATTCTGCTTGGCAGAAGCCAGGACTCCTACTTGGAGAAAGGCAAAGTTTCTTAATTAGACCTGAATTCTGCTTCACTGCAGTGATTTCCAATCCCTTAGGTGTGGCTTATCAAAGCTTTGTTTTGTTTTTTCTTTTATTATTTTTCTGGACCTCATCACATATGAAGTGGGGAATGGAAAATATATCATTTTAGGGACCAAGCAGCTTTCTCAGATTGATTCTTGTCTCTAATATATTGGAGACCTATGGGCCATTTTAAGGCTTGAAGAATCACAGACCTCTTGAGTAAACCCCATTATCTAAGAGTATCACTCTTTCAAAAATTAGGTAGGTTTCCTTCCCACTTAGTTCTACTTGGTTCAGCAAAGCTTAGTAATGAGGAGTTCTTAGATGTATATAACTTTTTTCTGCTTTTTTGCCTCCGTTTCACTTTCATTACTTAGTAGAGTTATTTGAGTTACTCTTTTTCTTCAATTATTTAACCTGTTGAATTGTTCTGTACAACTGGTTTACTACACAACAGGATCTCGCAGTGTTCTAAGACATCTTAATGCATTCAGGAGTTGTAACAGTTGATGCCGTCCTCATTGTCAGTTGTTACAAACTGCATTTTCCCAGAGTGTATCGGTGTAGAACAACACATACGTATTATCTCACAGTTTCTATGGGTCAGAGTTCTGCACAAAGGACTGGGTTTAGCTATGCCATCTGTGAGGGTTTCTTACAATGTTGTGATCATGTTCTTAGCTTAGATCTCATTTGCCTATCTGACTAGAGAAGATCCACTTCTGGGCTTATTTGCACAATTCATAGAAGGGCTTGATTTCTCAAGAGATTTGGGTGACATATTTTATTTATCTGCTTACTCTTGCCTGGCAGAGGCTACCCTCAATTTTCTTGCCATCTGGGCATATCCAACACGGTGACTTTCTCCATCAAAGGGAGAAAGACAGGAGCTATACGCAAGGTAGAGCTCACTGTCTTGCTTAATCAATCATAATTGTAACACCCTATCATCTTTGTCACTATTTAGATGTAAGTCTCGTGCTCTGCCAGCACCCAGGCAAGATAATTCCATAGGACACGCATACCAAGACACAGAAATTATCTGTATTCATTTCACGAGTTGCCAATCACACATGTGATAGGTATAAACCAGATTTTTGTGAAAGCTTGGGATTTATTTTGTACTTTTCCTTTGTTTCCCTTGTATGGATTTTCAATTTAATCCTTTATGAGTAAAGCTCAAAAGACTTTTTTTTTTTGAAAATTGTAAATTCTTATTTTCAGGACTCAATTATTCTTTTTTAGTCACCAGAAAACTGACTATTTGCCTATTGTGATCAATATAATTTGTGTAAGGTCTTGAAATTCAGGCAGCTATAAGTAACAAATGCTTCAATGATCTGATTTCATTTCAAAGGCTGCTGATTTCTAGATGTTCAAGGGTAGGAGGTGGTAGGTGAAATGGTGCCACGCCTCTTTGCTGCAACCAGCAACTATAATCATCTTCTCCACTGTTTCCAAAAAGAGTGATGCAAACCATTTCCCCTGACTGTGGACAGGTAGTGTGAGGTAACTTTCATTTGATTGTAGACTTGCTTAATCTCTCTGGAGCACCACATCCCACCCCCATGTTTTCCAAAACCCTGAAGGTGTAAGTGACGGAAGAACTCAGACTAAGAACCACACAAAGATGCCTTTCTCTCTGACTCTATGGCTTCATCAGAGGCAGGAAATCCTGCCTTAGAAAGCAGGCTCTTTGCTTATACAAAGTATGTACATGTTGGCATTAAATTTCACCTTTCAGATGAAGCATTTCTTTCTCTTGTTCTAAAAACTCACTCAAAATTTAATCTTTTATGAATAAAGTTGAGCAGACATTGTTTTTCTTTTTAAATGTTTGGACTCCAGTTTATTTTTAATTTGCTTTGGGATCTTTTCTTCGATAAGCTTAGCCCACTTTACCTGCTGGATAAGTGAGAGAAAGAAATAAGTAATAAAATAAATTTTAAGTACAGAAAAATAAAGTAGATAGAAATATTATGTCAATATTTATATGATTTTCTTAATTATATTTTCATTGTTTATCTTGTGATTTCTGTATTTTGCTTTATAGATTGTATTTTATATGATTTTGCTTTCTCTTGTGTTTTTGGAGTAATATATTTCATTTTTAATTCTTCCAAATGTTATCTTTTGTTGTAGCTTGGCATAACTGACACCATCTTGAGCTCTGCATTTAACTAGTGCCCTGTATTTGACTCAGGAAAATGGAAAATTACTCAGCGTATTAGTCCCATGAGAAAAGCAGAATGAGCTGTACTGACAAGAGAAAAATCAACCTGATCAACAAAAGAAGCAGGATACAGGAGTCAACCAAAAATTAATGTAAGATTCTAGCTAAATTGTTTCCAACAGGATGTCTTTTTGTGGTTCTCTGTTTAAAAGCTTTGTAATTTTCCAGTTCAGGGCCACTCGGTGAGACTCTGAAACAGGGGTCCATGTGAGTGGTCACTGAGCTCAGCTAATTAAATTCCAAATTTATCAGTTTGGCTGCTTGGATTCCTATAGTGTTTATGAACCCACTACACTTTCAGATTTTCAAAAGCATTGGAGTTTTCTTTTCCTTTGATTTTTACCCTCTCCTCTGAAAGTCATTTTTAAAATTCTGTGTCCTGCTTTATCCCATTTTAAAAAATTAATATCAATGATTTTTACATCTCCTTTTATGTTGTCACTCTGCATGCTTGAAACACTTAATCCATGAAGTCAGAACTTATTGAATCCTTAGACAATTCCATAACCTGGGTTCTTTCTTTCATATCTCATAATAGGTCACTTTGAAGCATGCTTTTCCTCTGATAGGTTTCATTTAGTTTTAGTTTTGTTTCCTGTTTCTTTTTCTTCAATAATTCCTTGATTCCAAGATATCTCCCTCCATTCCTATGTTTAAAGAGCATGACATAATGTTGCTGTGCTCGTCACAGCTAAGAGGGACTGGAGTGTCTTCTGTCCTAGTATTAATGCTTCAGTGTATACTTGGAAAGTAAGATGTGCTCAATCCTAAGGCCAAGTTTAGGGTCTTACATGATATTTTGTGGTTACTTGCCTCTTCTACACACTGTCACTTGCTCAGAGTTACAGAATCACATGACAAATTATAGTTTCTACACCTTTCTTGCACTGCTGCGGATGTTTATGAAAAAGTAAGTTTGATGACACAGCACCATACCTCTTCTAATATTAGCAAATTCTTCTTTACCATTTCTATTATCTAGTGAAGAAAAATATGTGTATGTGAGCATTAACATGCATGTTGAGTTGTAGCTTTGAGTGAAAATATAAAACTGCCCTCAGGAACAGAGAGGGATTGCTGACCACATTTTCAATTTATATATTTTCTGGAGCAGGAACAGGTGAGAGGTGATGGCATGTCTTCCACATTATTTCCTGGATGATATGTAGTAGTTTAGTTTTGTGAAGTTGAGTATATCATTGACTAATGGACTTTCAGTTTAAATAGCTTTTCCTTTTCTTCTTTCAATCAGATTTCATCAGCCCTATAATTTATTTTCAGTTCTGACAAGATTTTGGCTTGTCTGTCAGCATTAAATTTATGTTTTTGATTTTTTAAATCCATTTTTGTGACTTGGACGCTATCAGTCAAATGGTGCTAGTTTGAAGCCATTAATACTGCTTCCCTAGATTTATCTTCATGTGATTATATTTAAAATTATGCTATATTTCACTACATTTAATCCTATGTAATTCAAATAAAGTCTGTACTGATAAAAGTATGTACACATAATATGAAAAATTGCTTTCCTAAGAGGATTTAAAAATCTCCAAAAAGTCATATCTAATGACTTTTTATAACAATAGTGGTGAGACTGCTCACCTAAAATATTCAAATCAATCAAGACCAATTCTGTCTTTTTGCACCAGTAAGATTTGATTCAAATATCAGTTATAATACGCCTTAGTAAATCAGAAAAATTGCCAATTGGCACTGCAAAACAGTGCCAATTTAACTGAAATTAGAATGGTCGATCATTTATTAGACATCTCTGTGACACAAAATACAAATATTATTTAAAATTATGTAATATTGCATTATCATGAAAGAAAATTTCTCGAAGACGGGCACATCTCTAACATTCTGAATTTCTTTGTGTACATCTGAGTCATACCTGATGATTGATAAATTAAGTAAAAATGTAAATTTTGGTGGAGCTGAATTGGAACCTGCAGCCATGTGGATGCTTTAGCTTTTGTTTTGTTTTGCTTGTTTTTTCTATGTTTGTTAATTTTTTTTTCAAATGTATTTTATTCAAGGGGCAATTTGGTTTTATACTGCTGTCCTACCTTAACACAATAAACATGTATTGCTATCATTGGTTCTCCAATAAAGAATCCACATTTCTATGTATTTTGTTTAAAGTGAGCAGGTAACAGACATGCAATAGAAAGATTATAGCAATAATGACTTTAGCATTTCGACCCAAGTATACTTAGAGAATTCAACTACTGTAGAGATTTTCCTTTATTTATTTTCTATTTACCATTTAAAAATGTGTACAACAAACCATTTCTTTGAAAAGATCATTGAAAACGTGGCATCACTTCTTTATAAAACCTCTTTAAACCCTTTAAATCATTAATTAATTATTTGTAATTAATGAAGAACTAGACTTTGTAATGATTAGGCAATAAAAAATACACAGCTTTTTGCAAATTTGTATTTAGAATTTGACTGTATATAACTATGCATAATAAATTTATGCTTAAATGATACTTTAGAAATGAATTTAAGTATTCATTTAAAGATGTCCTACAGAATTCCAAGGTTCAGTTCACAATTACTGTGTTTGCTGCAATATAAAGGGATAATTCTAATGTATTATTGCAATTAGTACAGTAAGATGTATGGTTTCTTGATAAATGCAACATATTGTAACGGCCTCTGAGTGCCTTGAAAGTGTATAGGATGTAACTATTTTTGAAATTTTCTTTTACTGAATGTGAATTAGCACATGCTATATTTCATTGACTTTTTATCAGGAAATATATTTCTGCATTTATCTTGAATTTAATATTGGTAATAAAACATGACCTCACAGTTGGAAGTGACAATAAATATCCTCTGTAGCCAGCTAGATTTTGACACACAATTAAAGAAAACCTCACAGTGTAATTTTCACATAGATCGATAACATTTAATTCATAGCACTAGTCTGCTGTTGCTGAAATAAACGAAAAATAAATGAAGAACTCATTTTAAATTAGTTCTGCTAAAGTGGAGTTACTCCATAAATGTTTAAATAAGTTACTACTATCTGGTTAATGTTACTTAGGACTGCACATAAGGAAAGAAAAATGTTTAACTAATAATGTAACCATCACTTTAAAATATTAGATTTCTGATTCAGATAGTTATTTTTACAGAAAAGGATCTTTTAAAAATATACAAACTAATAGATTGTTGCAGGGTTTTTACTGTCAAGTATATGGTGGGCTAATGCATAAGTCCAAAATATTTTCATCAAAAAATAAAATCTATGCATCAAGAAAGCTTCTGGTGACAAAGCATGGAAGATAGAGTGGATCTAGTCTATGAATTTCTAATTCCTTTATTTTTATATATCTGCCTTACCACAAAACTTTATTCCTTTGCATGATACTTGATCTGTTTAAATAATACTGCTTCACTCAGAACTTATTATCAGCTCACTTTATCTAATAGGTTCAGAGCAAAGAAGCGACAGTTTTTATCATAAACTGGAGTCATTTCAACTGAGCTATGTGGTTAGACTATTGTTAGAGAAAAAAAATATGTCCTGGACCAAATATATACCCATCAATTTTCAGTCCCAGGAGACTGAATAGGAACCAAGTCTGGGTTTGTTTTTGAGGGGGACCCTGTCTGTTGATATAACTTGTTGCAAAACTTCTAAGAACAGTTTGATAAAATAGTTTCTGTAGTAATGGTCTTGTCCTTTCCAGTAAATCCATGCTATTTACTCATATGGTAAGTAAGAATTAAGTTCCTGCATGTACCAATATTTCACTAGGTGTATTCTTGAAAGTAGAAATTCTGCAGTTTGTTTTGCATTTCCTATCATCAAACAAAATTTATTTTGGGTAAATATTAGATCTCATGGCTTATGGTTTAGTAATTTTTCTTCCTTAGGTATATTAAAGTTAATTACATTAATTGGAAATTCATACTGTGTTTCTCAAGTAGAGATAGTTATTCTACTCAGTGAAGGTTAAAACATAGACCATTATCACTTTAAAATACAAGAAAGTTTAGTTTTAATAGATCATACTCACATCATCTGTACTATAACAGAATGCATCACAATATACAGTATACAAGAGCAATACCTCTGAATATTTTTCATTAAGTATAATATCAACTATCTGAAGTATAATAAAATGATATTATGGAAAAATAAGTTAAAATCAATTTTATACTGAATCTAATTCTTTATAATTTGGTTATATAGACCCTTTTACATTTTAATCACATTTTCAAATGTTTATTTCCTATGTCTTTATTTTATTATGAATGATTTATCAATAGCTCCCTTGGCTACACTCAGAGGAGCATAGTATAGATTCATTTCTTAATGTCAATGTTCTATTTCTTTCTCTTTCAGAGCCTTAGTTTCCTCATGTACTAAAATGTGTACTACAAAAGATAATAATATTTAATAATTGTACAATATTCAAAACAGTCCAAATATACTTTGAGAAGTTTGTTCTGTAAACATTTTTACTGTAGTAAAATACACATAAAATATAATCTATCACCTTAAGTATTTTAAAGTATACAGTTCATTGACATAAAATGCATTTATAAAGTTACCTACCACCGTGTCAGTCCATAACATTTATCATCCTGTAACACGGAAGCTGTAATCCTGTTAACTGTGACTCCTCCTTCTATCTTCCAGCCCATGAAAGCTATCATTTCAGTCTCTTGTCTCAAGATACTTCGTATGATATTCATGTTTTAAAATGTAGTTAGTCTTAATTTGTAGCCTAATATGATCTCTCATGGACAAGGTTCAATGTACCTTTAAGAAAAATGTGTGCAGTATTTTATACGTATATACTTGTTAAGGTTAGTTGGTTTATTAATGTTACGATCTTTGTTTCCTTACTTATCTCCTGCAAGGTTGTATTTATGATTGAGAATATAGTATTGAAGCCTTCTAGTGTTACCAGATGGCAAAAGGGTCTTTTGTTCAGTCAGAAGAACATCATAAAAAGTCAAGGTGCAGCGCTGGGTGCTGCAAACTTAGAGCACCACCAACATCCCTCCGCTTCTAAAATCACCACTCTAAGCTTTCAGTGGTAGCGGCTCTCAGCAGTTACTGTTACCTAGTTCAGTGATTGCCAGAAGCTCTCGTGGCTCCTCAGTATCCGGGACTAGTAGCTCCTGCCATCTCTTTGAAGTAGCACTTTGCAAGCAGCCATCAGCTCTCTGGAGATTTCTAGCAATTCTCTGGCTGCTAGGCATTCTAAGTACTAGCAGTCTGTGGTGTTAACAGCTTTTAACAAAACCAGATCAATATAGTTTACTGGAGATACAAAACGTAAGTAAGCAACGAAACCATCCAAATGAGTCTTTCTGATGGCATATGCTGCAGTGCAGAGGTGAAGTGCTCAGCACAGAGGCTCCCAGCTGGTCTAATGAGATTAAGAGGAGCGTAGCATATGGAGCCACGCTGGTGGGCCCACGCATGCGCAGTCTCCTGCCTGCGAATCAGACTTTCTATACTGTTGTGTCAATCTGTACAGGTGTACCTGTTCACATATTCACAGACAGAAAGCCGCTTCCCTCTAACAAGAGTAGAAACACCTGATGTGTGTGCAAGGCTTTCAGGGACATCTGGAGCGTGAGGAGTGGAGTCATCTAGACTGGCCATGGGTGAAATGATAATCTCCAAAGAGGTCGCAGTCACAGCAGTAGTCGTTGGAGGGGTCCACTGCAGTCCCCACAGTGTGGCGGTGAGGTTAGTCCTCTGGTACTGTCAAGATGAGAGCTTGGCTGGGCCTCTAAACCAGCAGCATTTGCAGAAGCCAGTGTCACTCTGCTGGAACCCCAGGGGCGGCAGCAGTGATGATCAGAGCCCAGCTGGACTCAGAGAACACAGGGTGAAAGCCACAGCTCCCAATCTGGCTGCACTCTCTGTCCAGCCTTGGACGCCTGCCCATCTGGGTGGGCTCCTGATATGAAGGAGAAATTTGAGAGCTGTCAGTGCGGCGGCCGCCACCAGGCTGTCGCTGTTCACTTGCCAATCCCTGACAGCTTTGGCTCCAAAATGAAGAAATGGAAAAGAACGTTCTAAAAGCAATGAGAAGGTAAAAATACAGTCTTACATAATGATCTGGATGCAAAGAACTTCACTTGTGTATCATCTACAGAGAATAAACGTGTTGATAATTTAGAGAAACCAAGATTTGATATGAAGTTACAATTCTTTCCTAGTTACCTGAAGCCAACACTTGCTCCCTAGGCAATTATTTTACAAGAAAAGCATCTACTTGGGGAGGGGAGAATCCTAATCTACCTGACAAGTACTGTTGTAAATCTATTTCACCTGTCAATTCTGTCAGTTTTTGGTTCCTGTATTTTGATAGTCTATTACTAGCTGCATAAATGTGTAACATTTTTACACATTCCTGCTACATGAAATTTTTTATTGCTATGCAATTTCTTTGTCTCATAAAATGTTTTGTTTTCATGTTTATCTTTTATAGTAAGCCTCCTCTGCTCTTTTAGTTATAATTTTCACTCAATATATTTCACTTTTAATGTATTTGTGCCTTTATATTGCAGGTGAAAAACTCTTGGTGGGTGGCATATATTTGAAGCATGAGTTTTCATTCTGTCAATCTTTGCCATGGAGAGGAGAGTTTAATTCATTTGTACTTATAATTCTGGTAACGATGGGCTTCTATCATTTTAAAAATTATCTTCTATAAGATATATGTTTGGTCCTTTTTTATAATTGTTTATTTAGTTGACCTTATGTAATGTACTGTTTGCATTCCCTTCTTATTTCGTTTTGAATATATTCTAAGGGTATTTACTTTATGATTATCACAGTGTTTAAATTTATCATCACGAATTTTAGTATTTCAGTTTAACTTTATGTAAGCTTAATTTTACTTACACAAATTCTGTTTCTGCCTTGCCATGGGCCTACAAACAATAGAGCCAGTTGACACTGGTTCAGATGAACCTTCTGAAATCCTGAACCAACATAAACCATTTCTCTTCCAAATTTTTATTCACAGGTATTTTCACTCAGTAATAGAAAACTGACTAACATGCCTTATGAATTCTTGTTGAAAATTAGGTGTTTGAATGTAACATGGTAACCCTGGAAATCATATTCTTTACATACATTAGGTTTTCTGCTCTTGCTTTATCTGCTTTTTAAATTTTAAAAATTGCCATAAACTGTCTTCATGTCAAAGGACATGCTGGGGTGGAAATGTATTGTCATCTTAGGTCCTTTTGGAGCCTATATCTTTCCCTGGGTATGTATGATCACTTTTTAATTTTTCCCATGTGGTAAGTTGCATGGAATGTCCTATTCTTTAATGTCTGACTTAAAAAAATGAAAGGAAAGTAATGAAACAGTGGAGTTCACTAGATTTTTAAATCTGGAAATTACTTCAATAGTGGTAGACAGCTTGCAATAATGGTAGGAAGTAAAACAGCAATGACTTCGCCCTTTTTTCCCTTTTCACTTTTGTGATGAAATGAAGAAATCATCAGTCAGAGCCCAAACCTCTGATATTTGGAGGGCAAGGTCATTTGTGACACACTCTGGGTCCTACAAGTTTTATGCTCTGTGCTTTGAGCCGTGACCTGGCAGAGGGGTGAGGTTTGGGACCAGTTAATGCCTGTGTGCTAAGACCTTAGACTGGCCAAAATTAAACACAGGTTCTTGCCAAACCTCACCATAGAAGTTTTAAGACTTCCACTGATTCCTGAGTTACACTTGACAGATTGAATTGCAGTTCAATTACTGATTTTGGGTAGAGGTTAAGAATCTTGCTTCTTCTTTGCCATGTTCCCAACACTACAGTAGGTATTTAATTCTCAAAACACTAATTTCTCAAATTATGTCAAGGACATGTAAAGAGAGGCAAAGAGGTGTTCAGTACACTGAGTAAATTTTCACCTTAGATTCAAGATCTGGGCTATCCATCCGGGAGGTCAGCCTCCTGATCCCATGGCTTCAACAGCAGGCCACCAGGCTCCCTGGGTGACTTTGCCTGTATTTTCAAACTTTCTGTGATGGTGTAGTTTTTACTTGATTTATTAGTACTAGAAAACTAGAGTCACTTTTATATTTTTAATTACAGTATAAGATAACTTTTATTTTAACAGGCTTACAAAAATGACTGTTTCAAAGTCTAGCTGTCAAGAATACAGGGAATACCATTCAGTTGAGTAATTAGTCTTTCTTGTTAAGACTATGAAAGTTGTGAAATCTGTTTACTTTTCCTTTTTAAAAAATCTTTTCATATGTCAGCTGCGGTGCTGTGTGAATCAAAGATATCTGATTATCATCTATGTTCTTCTCTAAAAGTGACAGGAGAGCTTTGAGGAAGATTGGCATGCTTGAATAATGGACCACTTTGACATTGGCAAAGTATTGCACAAAGAAGGAACATACAACTACTCTGATTCATCATTGATAAAGCAAATTTCAGTGCCAAGCTTGGCAAGGAGCTTAAGGCTTTGGCTTCATCAACTATTGGTTTCCCAAAACCCAAGCCATCCTTTTCTACTCCAGGAAGATGGCTGCATTTATAATGTATAATGTGGAAGCCCCCCCCCCCCGAATCATTTCTTTGTAAGAATGTTCCCCTAAGAAAGAATATAAATATATATCACCTGTGATTAAAGTTCTCTCTCCCATTTAGTTACTCCTGACTTACCCTGACAGGTATGAAAGTGTTAAGGCTAGACAAGAAGGAAGTCATTGTGTGCCATTTGTTCTTTCTCATTTTCCTAGCAATTACTTTGATGATTTTTAAAACTTTTAACATTTTCCTGCTGCCTCATACTTGACAATAAATTGTATAGCTGAAGCTTCTAGTGAAAACTTCTGTGATTTTAAATTCAAATCTCCTCTGACATATTCTTTTCCAGTTTATACAACTAGGATTGTAAGTTATATTTTGAAGCACTCTTCTGTGCTTTATAATATAAAATAGCTTCCAAACTCTGGTGATAATTGAGGATTGATTACTTGCAATGTTTCTTGAGCAATTCAATATTGTAAGTAGTTCATTTTCAGAATGGATTGAATGATTTATTTCCTCTATTTACTACTGGCCTTTGAAGGAAGTAGAATTTTTTTTGTATCTAACATAAGAAATGTTATATAGCAAAGATTCTAAAAATATTTTGCCAATGTGTGCATCTGGATGGTGAGATAAATGCCTTTGTAGCAAAAGTCGTAATACTTTTCTTCTTCATAAATTATGGAAAGCAGTAATTTTCAAATTCAACAAAAGGCATGTAATTTAAATTGTTTTTAAAATTGGTTAAATGGAAAATGTTGACTTTTCATATAGTTATCACATAATCAACCCTTTGGATATTTTTCTTATTTTAGAAGCTTAGGTAAAGATATATACTCAAGAGAATGCATGTTGATTCTTTGTTGATTTCACCATTTGATGAGCATCTGCTGTTGCAATGTCTACATTTGAAGAATGATCTAGAGGATGTAGTCTATCAAGTGTCACTTCCTAGAGAAAATAAACACTAGATAATGGAGGTATTTTATTTCTTAGAGTCTAAGTAAAGTATGGAAAAATCACCATAAGCACAAGAATAAAATAAACACTAGACAATACAAGTATTTTATTTCCTAGAGTCTAAGTAAAGTGTGGAAAAATCAGCATAAGAACAAGAATCTAAGAAAAGATAAAAACTGGAAGAAAATAGTTCTTGGAAACAGAGGTACTCAGAAATAAAAAAATATTAGTGATCAAACAGTACAATGCAAGTTAGTAGCTAAGGATTCCATTCAATTCAGTAGTTTAGATCTTTAATTTATTAGGAGTATTAACCCTGATCAAAATACATTTTAAACACTAATACTATGTGTATGCAAATATATTAAATGCACTTATAATATTTTTGTAAAAACTCTGGCACCTATGAAGTAGTTAGGATATGTTCAATGAGATATTACAACATTTTACATACTTATAGGAAAATGTTTGGCAAATATGAACATATATGTTTATTGTACATCAGTGAAATGAAGGCCATATGGATGGATTTTGATGTATTTTTATGTGTATTATAAAATTAAATGATCATGAATATAAATTGTGTTCTTAGCACTTCAAACTGAGCCATAACTAATCTATGTTCTATGATTTCAGAGATAGCATGAATGTATTGAGGTTCACCTTATACGGTTATTGTGAGTGGTAGGGAGAGAAATTATGGAAAAAATAACTGACAAAGAAATAGCTAATAGGACACAGTCAATGAACTTCTGTGCCTTTCCATGCTCTACTGTTAAAAATGCCATACTATAAACAGTATTTCAACGGCATGTATTTTTCAGAAACATTGCTTCTGACATCTTTAAAATAAAAGGGGAAAACTTAGAAAAAAATGAAGTAAAATTCATTTACTTGTATCTGTATCTCCGAACCAAATATATTAAGTGGTTCATGTTTGTAAGACTTCTTTACATTAATGGCATCAGTCTTAATTGATGTGATATTGATTTTTCAGTTTACTTGTGTTTACTAACTGTCCACTTGGTATTAGTTTTTCAAGTTTAGGTATAAATTTTCTATCTTTCCCCTGAAACAACTCATTGTTTTAGTAGAGAGAGAAGGTCTTAAGTTCATCTAAATGTAGTATTTTCCTCTTATATTGGCTCCATAATAGCTATTAATTTAGAAATTTGAGTTAGCATGTTAGATTTTTCTAATACCAAAGAGACTATTTGATCTAAAAGATGACCACTAACCATCAGTCAAGTCAACTTTTTAGAAAAATTTAGTACTGAACTGAGAAATACCTGTTTTTAAAGAGGGTAGTAACCTAAAGCTCTTACCAAAATGCAAGGCTTTGACAGGTCTTCTCAAGTAGTATTTTTGAATTAATCCACCTTTAGGGTTTGATATTTCATGTTTTAAAGTTTGAATGCTGGCAAGCATTACTTAAACTGTTATTATAGGTAGAAGGTTTATCTAATATTTACCTTTAGGTAGTAAAACGCATCATTATAAAAAATAGAATTTATATTTTAACTTTTTTTTGTAAATTGCCAATAACCAAATAAACTAATTGTTAACTAACCCACTGATGTAGACCACTGATGGCAAACCTGTTAGAGCTGATTAAGCAAACTGCAACCCTAAACTCACTTATTTATTGCAAAGTGCCAACACTGCAATTAAACCGGAATACTGACATGTTAGTTTAGAAAAAAACAACTCATACATTAATGTCTTTTGTCTTAAAAGTAAAACAAATAAAATGCTTTGCATAGACTCATCAGTACTGGCACAGGCTTTGAAAAGAAGGTTGTTTGACTGGGTGTGGTAATGCAGCCATGATCCCAGCAAGTTGGAGGTTGGGTGAGGAGGAACTTCCTTCGTGAGTGCAAGGCCAACCGCACTACATAATGAGTTCAAGGTGAGCCCAGAATACCTATCAACACCCAATACCAAAACAAACAACACCAATCAACAACACCAGCAACAACAAAACCAACAAAATTCCAGAATTTCTGGCCAACTTAAATGGCCCTTGAAAAGCCTCTTTATGTTAGCAGCTTCAATTATATAACAGTCATAAAATTAATGAACTCTCTTGCTTAAAAGATCTAAAACACACATGGGTACTCAACACTGTTGTTTTTGTCTTTTTCATTTATTAGTTCGCTGTTGCTTATAAATTCTGGCCTTGTCCTAAATTCTGTGTAGATGGTATTCATATAATATTTAAAATGAGGTTTTAAGACCTACAGGAAACCATTACTACTTTTAAACAATGAAACTTAAATTTAGATGAAAAAATAAATTTTCTAGAGTCATACAACCATAAGGTGGTAAGACTGCAAAACTCTGATTGCATTATTAAAGAATGTTTAGAATTAGCAGTGCTTGCTATTCCTAATAAATAGCACTGTGCTCATCATTTCTTGCACATTTAGTGACATAAAAGCTGTAAATAACTCCTAAAATCACATCATGTATCAGACAACTTACATCTAAATGCCTCTATGATTAGAACCAAATCCTTCTGATTTTTGAAAGAATATGTCATTCTTTTGACCCTGAGATATTTATATCAATTGCCTTGAAAACATTTTTGACAGTAAAATCAATTATACTCTGAAAAATGTTTAAATAGTAGTGGCAGAAATGCTATCAATCCAACCATTACAAGAACAGAAAATGGACACTCTATGTATAACTTCTAGGAAGTTATCTCTGCCCTGGAAGATTAAACTGCTATTGTAAGAATTAAGAATTAAGTGAGCTTTAAAAAGACTTAGTGAAATGTAAATTAGATTTCTATTTTAGTTTATTCCAGTTAAGATGTTATGAACAATGAAAGTAACATCTTAATAAGTAATTACAATGGAACTTTGTAGACTAAAGGTACTTTATATAAATAATGTGTTGAGATCAATTAGAATCCCTAATGAAATATAGAGAGCAACTCTAAATGACATAAATTGAAATAGGAAAAATCTGGGGAACATACATTTTCTAGGAGAGATTTAATATATTTACTTTGAAACCTTACCAAAGAATTCATGTCCTGTGAGGAACATCTAAAATCATGTCAGATTTGAATTAGATATATTGCCTTTAATTGGGTTATTTTTTATGGAAAAAACTTTGGAAGAATGAACTTCCATAAATATACTTTTAAGGTTTGTAATAGAGTGGCTTGTGCCAACATTTACATTAGGGACAATAAAATGTAAGCACGACTGGTGCAACAGAACAAAGGTGTGAAAATTTGTGTAAAAATGTCCAGGACTTTAATGAGGGCAATGAATTAGAAAAATTACCAGATCTAGATCTGACTGGTCAGGAAAATTTAGGATATTTTAAGGCCCTTCACACATTCCTTCATGCATCTCATCATCCCTTCATGCCTTGCAAGTGCTAGAGAAAGATATTTGGGTGTGACTGTTCTATGACTGACTAAAGGGGGGACATACCCATAAGATGCCAGCACTGGGCTCTGTTTTTAGAGCTTCCTTTAGGAAACTAATGGCTGAGAGCAGCAAGCAGGAAATGAAAGGATGAAAGCAAAAAGTGGTCAAGATGAGAAAGGGGAAGAACATGCAGCAGGTAAGTCAGGACAGGAAGAGGAAGTAGAGGAGGGGATGAAGACTGTAGAGGAGAAGGGGAAAGTAATGGGAAAGAAACCTGTTTTCTTTTAAAGAATTATCCAATTTTTAATCACTTTGTCATAATGAAAAACAGTGACATGCTCTTCAGAATACTTATGGCTCCCATTGGCTGCCCAACATCTTTCCTCAGAAATCATGTCTGTATCACCAGTGGGGTGACTTGATTTGCCACGTTAATTTACACTCATTTCAGGGCACTTTCCTCTTTTCTCTAAGCATCACAGAATCTTCTTATTTTTGCTTTCATTGGTCTTTTACATCCATTATTTACTGCTGTCTTTGTGTCAGGAGCTTTGCTCATGTGCTGTAACAGGACAAGTAAAAACTTACACTTTCCTTTTACAAACAATTGTTAATAAAATATAATAGCAAAAGAAACCTTTCAAAAACACTTACAATATATGGTATATGTATATAATTGACTGTTAATATCTGTAATATGTTGAGAATATTTTTCAATTTAAGAAAAAATAAAGTATAGAAGAAAAATAACCTGATAATAAATGAAATAAATATTCAATAAATATATAAAATATTTAACCTTTCTTATAATTGAAGGACAAAAAATTCAAACTATAATAATATTTTATCATTGTCGTTTTTCAAATTGTCATCTGAAATCATATACTCATAATTTAACAATTCCCTTTATGGATATCAATTTTAAGAAAATTTACAGAGAAGACTATAAAGTACCTTTACTGTAATACTACTTTTGATGGTTAAAAAAAAAGAAGTACTTTGCAAACATTTCAAAAGTGATATATGTTTAATTATATGAATGGATATATGTGGATACATATTAATAAACATCAATAAAGATTTCTTTAGATACTTAAATTGTGGAGCTTATTTTTTATTCTATTTTTTTTTCCCCGAGGGATTGAATTCAGGACCTTGAGGCTGCCAGGCAGACATTTGTGCTGATGAGCTAAACCCCCAGCCCTGTTTTAATTTTTTTAAAAAAATGTTCATAATCATATGAATCACATGAATCACATAAAAAATGTTCAAATCACATGAGTTTACTCAATGTACTCACCAACTTGCATATACTTTCCTCTAATTTTTAAAGGCTTCTTCTTCAAGATATCACTACTTAGTACCTCCGCTTATAACTTGCATATTTCCACCCACTAATGGGTATAAACTATTCTATGAGATTTACTTGTATTTGCCAACCCCTGCTTCATGTATATATTTCTACAGCTGTATTCAGGTTGTATGTCAAAACCTGCACATCAATCGTCAAGGTCACATGAGAGATCATCAAACTGGGAATTTCAAAGGTGGGCCATGAGACCCTTTGATGTATAATTAGACTGATGTCATTGAAAACTCTGTTTACTTGATTTCTAGGCAGCTTGCTTCTATTTGCTAGTAAAGTGGACAAAACAGTTCAGGCTTTCATGGATTTTAATTTTGAAAACCCAAAAAGGATTTGGAGCCTTTCGATTATTTGTTAGTTCATATATTAGGTGTTCTAATTTACTAACAGGGTTTTAATCACCTTTCACTGGAAGAAAAAAAAATCCTTAAATCATCAATCCTTCCAGAGAAAGGAATATGTTCCAATCAGTAATGACATGAATATATTAGCAGAAATTCAGGTTAAACTACCTTTCAAATAATATTATATATTATATAATATTATTTTAAATCTTACCCCAAATTTAATTTGCTTAAATCCTTTTTTCCCCTTGTTGTCCACTTTACACAACAATTTTTGTAGTAAGTTTAAAATATATTGGTATTCTGATGCAACGTTTCTTCCTACATTTCTATATACTTGTATTTTAAAAAATGGTTCATTTCCTCACATAGTACATAGTACTATTTGCATATTAATACATACCCACATTTCAGTAAATTCACTAGTCATGTATGATAGAAATCATTTCTGAAGAGAGCTGTTTTAGTGAGAGCTACTTCTATTAAAATCAAACAGCTCTCATAGATAATATGGGCTAGGCACTGAAACAAGAAGTCCTTGCATTTCTTTAATCAGCTTCTTAATCTTTGTCTTGGTTACTTTTCTATGGTTGCTGGGACAAAATACCCAGCACCCTAAATGAAGGAAGGAAAGGTTTATTTAGCTAAGAGTTCTTGGTGGTTTCAATCCATAATCAGCAGGCCTCAGGGTAGGGAGGCACGGTACTGGGGCAACACTTCAAGGCAGCAGCCAGAGAAAAAAAGGGGGACACAAGCCTCTTCTTCTCCCTTATATTGTACACAGGCCGCCCCCACCCCAGGGCAGGTGTAGCACTCGCAAACTCTCTGTGTCCTCCTCTTGCACAGGATGAGGTTATTTACAAAGTAAGGATCGGGGCTCCCTGCTGAGTCTCTGGGATAAACTTCTAAACTTCTCAAGTTGACACAATGTATCAAGCATAACAATCTTCTTCCATAATGTCCATTTCATATTTTTGATACATACAGAATATGACTCATGCCAGACTCTTAATGGAACTTACATATATGATGGAGTAAATAGTAGAGGATTTGTTCTAATTATTTGTTAAAATAATGTTTATGGATTACCTGGGAATTTTTAGTGTTTATACCTGTGGCATTAATATAGTGAATCTACATTTGATACTGAAAAATAAATCAGGATTCTTTGTTGTCCACCCACTTCACTGCATAAAGCAAAGCTAAATAACTTGAATGAGATAGTTTTGAATTCCTCTGAATTAAACTGTGCTAATGAAGGAGGAACCCTGAAAGTCATTCAGCAGAAGGCAGCCAGGGATGTTAGTGAGTTAGGTAATTTATAAACTGTGTAGCCAGTTCCAAATAGAAAAGGTGCCAGTGTCTATCCTGGAAAGAGATAGAGTAAAAATGATATTTATATTAAGAAATAGGAATAGAAGCTACATTTCACGGATGACATTTACTTGATAAGTTTTATTACTTTTACTAGTTATTTTTTAAAATTAATCACATTGAAAAGATAGTAATAGTGTATAGAAAGTAAGACAGCATCTTAATTGCTTTCTGGTTGCTGGGACAAAATATTCGACACCTACAAATTAAAAGAAGGAAGGTTTATTTTGGCTCATAGTTTGTAGAGGTTTCAGTCCACAGTCCGCTGGCTTCAAGGCAGGGCAGCAAGGCAGAGGTGCATCACAGCGAGAGACAACAGAGAGGAAAAGATTATGGGCCTGGCAGGTGGGAAACGGAAGGATCAAGACGGTAGGGAGGAAGACAGACCCTTCCAGGCCATGCTCCAGGTGACACATCGAGGCTTCCCCTCCTACCGTCACACTCAGCTGTGAACCCATCAGTGAAGCAAAGTACATGTTCCCATCACTTTTCAAAAGCCCGTAAGCGTGGGAGGCTTGGAGAACTTCTAAGTGTAAACCACAACAGACCTCTTAAGGAATAGAAAACCCTGTATTATATTGCCGGTGAACACGCACGGGTCTATCATTTCAGGTGCTTCAAGTCAGCTTAACTTATTGCAAAACCTATTCCTTGTAAGTCACACTGACAACTCCCAAACACACTTTTCTATTAAACCATATAAACGATAATAAAAACTACTACTTTCTATTACTCCTCATAAGGAAAATAATCATCCCTCATGGAGAAACCAGTATTTAAAATGCCCCAAACAGGAAAGATTTTAAAATTTAAGGACATAAACAGGGACTACAAAGGATGAATACTACTAATAGTAACACAGAAATGCAATAAGTTAGAAAATATGCTTAAGGGTGGGTATAGATTTCAATAAACTATAAAACACTGCATAAGAATTTAAGGAAAGAAACACAAGTTAAAAGGAAAAATCAAACATCTGGAACCAATTGATTCAGAATTTTTAGCGTCATGTTTTTAATGGAAGATGGTTTGATAATATGGAAAAAAGAGTTGTCTTGATCTCATCTCAGACTTGTAGCTTTCTAGATGTGAAAGTAACCTAAATACTCTCTATCTGCATTTGCTCATTGACAAAATTGCAGTTATACTTCTTGCATTAGCGTAAAGCCTAGAAACTGTGCATGAAATGCCATTTCTAACACTGTTGGCACCTAATCCGTACAACCTTCTTTTCAGGATGTGGGGAATTACGATACAGGGCATCTATAGAAAAGTATAAAGGTATTAATGTGAAAATGCCTCAAAGTGATTTTGGAGTCAGGGAGACCTATTGCAATGTTACAGTAATAGTCCAAGATTTAGGTAAATATGGTAATCTAAAAGATGGCAGGTGATACAAGACTACTTTTATAAACCAGAAGAAAATTTTGAATTCGAAAATATCAGTTATAGACCTTTTCAGTGGTCATCTATGAAAAGGTCTGCATGTACATCAAAATTGCATGAGTGAGACTAAGACATTATTTGCTTGCACTTCATGGCACTTTAAGAATTATAAATGATCAAAAGTTAAAATGTGACTGACTTCTAAAGAATCTAACTGGAAACCAGATGTGGTGGTGCATGCCTGTAGTCCTAGCACTTGGGAGGCTGAGGCAGGAGGATCACTTTGAGTTCAGGACCAGTGTGGGCTATAAAGTGAGCTCAAGTCCAGCCAGAACTGCATGGTGAGATACTATCTCAAAAAGACCAGAAACAAACAAACAAACAAACAAACAAAAGGATAATCTATCTGGAAGAATAAAAGAAGAGACATGATAAGCCTTACCCTTATAACCATGGAGCCAACCCTGGAATTTGGGAAACTTGTTTTGTGAGTTTTAAAAAGTCAAAATCTTGAAGAAACAAATCTATATAAAAACCTGGCTTAAAAAAAAAAACTACCCCCCCAAAAAAAACTATGAGTCAAGTAGGCACCAAGATAAGTCATTCAGCTGGATATAGTAGTACCATCCTTAACCCAGTACTCAGGATTCTGAGGCAGGAGAGTTGTCATGAGTTAGGGTCCAGCCTGGAGTACAAACCAAGACCCAGTCTCAAACAAACAAACAAACAAACAAAGAAAAAAAAACAACAAAAAAGCTATTCATTATAATTCATAATGAAAACTGGGTTGACAGCTGTTCTCTTGATAAGGACTACACTAACTACAACAGTGCACCTCAATTTTAATGTAGATCCTGCTGGTGCTGATAATAACAACTAAAGAAATGACAACATAGTAATGGTAATTAAAAATGGTCCCACTCTGTAATAGAAATTAAGATGTTGATCTCTCCATATTATATAAGACGAAATTCACTGCAGTCAAAGTAAAGTAACATTGTATAATCATTCTACTAAAAGTAGCAGTATGCTTTACTCTCACTCCATTCTTTCAATCCCAGGTCCCTGCTACTCACAGTAAAACACACATTTTACACTTGATTTGCATGCTTTGAGTGAAGACAGTCCAGACAGAAAGAAAAATAAAAAGAAAATAGACCATGTGACTCTTCTGTGTTATATTTCTATGACCTGGGTAATATTCAAGACAATTGAAATGCTGTAAAATTTTTCTTTTGAGTATTTGTGTGTATATTTTATTTTTTTGTAATTCCATTTCTCTTACCACATCCACGGCAAGAGAAAATACAAACTATTCAACTCTCAAAATCCATACAGAGAAACAAATAAACAAGAGAGCATAATTTTGTGCACTTTAGCAGTAAAAAATATTACTAGACTATATCTTTCAGCTATTAAAACAGAGATAATTAAATAACTTCTACAGTTATTATTTGGAATATATTAAATTTAGTGAACAATTTTTATAGTTAATTTTGATTGACTTTTTAAAATATTGCAGGAGGGGCCCAAGGTTTAGTTCAGTGCCACAATTACCCCCCTGACAAGTGCAAGGTCATGAGTTTAATCCCTGGTACAAAAAAAAAGGAGGAAAGTCTCTATATTCATTTAGGAGTATTAGAGAAAGCAACACAAAGATATCCTCAAATATATGAGAAATGATAAAATGGAATTCTTATGTACTTGTTAGTAAGTATCAGGAAGTTGTATATAAGCCCTAAAAACTGATGAAATAATTAATTCAAGTGTAGGAAAGCACAAAATAAAATCTAAACGTTTAACAAATTCTTAAAAGAAATGTAAGAATAGTCTCAAAATATACAGCATGCAGTTATAAATGATTTATTATAGTTTGGAACAAAAATTTACTTTTCCAAACTACAAAAACAAATATATTGAATGAGGAAAGACATGTCAGTTTCCTCTTTTTATAGAGGAAACATGTTTAATTATGAGTTAGATAAAATAGACAAGACAATGTAAACAATTCATAGCTGTCAAATATTAAATATCCACAGACAGAAAATATAAGACCAATATAGCTTCTGAAATATGTTTACAAAGCACTAAAAAAGGAAACAAAGGCAAAGTTATAAAAATTGTTTCATAAAATAAAAAATATGGGAAATTTCCATTCATGTTATGCAACCAGTATAAATGTGACACTAACATGAAGAAACCAGTGCAATTGAGGCAGATCATTAGCCAATTTCATAATGGACACAAATGAAATTTCCTGCACAAAACATTAACATATCAAATATAGAAATTTATTTAAAAATTATGATGTCACAATTTGTGTTTTCTTAGGAATGAAATGTTGATGTACTATTTCAAAATCAGTGTGCCTCTCCAAATGCAGGTAATATTAAATCATGTCGCTTATTGCAGAAAAATGTTTATTAAAACTATTATCTGTTGTTTATAAATACGTAAATTAAAAATAGATAATAATGTCACAAAAATTAGATGCAGAAAACCAAATTTTCTCAAGTGATATGTTTCTGTATGAGTTTATTTGTGGAATTTGCTCTCACATTGCAAATGAAAAAAGAATTCCTACTGCTACAACTTTTAGGAAATATAATAAAGTGAGAAATAAATGACATTAACACCTAAAAAATAATCAAAATATTATATTAAATATGACTATATATTAAAATTAAAATTACACAAATAAAATATTGGACAGTGTTAATTTAACTGTACTAATTATATAGCCACCACATGAAAATTGCTTTAATCTATGATAAGAATTATCATTAAGAAGATAAACTTTTTAAAATTTTATGATTTCAATAATATTGGCAAGGGCCAAGGATATGGCTCAGTAGCACAGGTGCCTGCCTAGCAAGCACGAGATTGTCAGTTTGATCCCTGGTACCACAATAATAATAATAATTAATAATAATAATAATAATAATAATATTGGCAGTTGATACTTAGAAAACTTCTAATGAATGATGTGCAAAAACTACAAAAATCTTAATAAATGAAAGGATGTAATATGTCCAGGTATTGAGTTGTCAACATTAGTTGCACTGATCTGTAGATTATACTCAGTACAGAGAGTCCTTAATTTTGCATTTGCATTAACTGCAAAACTAACTTTAAACTAAAGGGAACACAAAGGACCAACAATATAAAAGTATATTCTAGGGAAAGAAATAAATTGGAGAACATATTTTACCAGAGATTTTGTAACTTTTTAAGGATACAATAATTAAAAGAGTAGAATACTGGCCTAACATCAGCAAATATAAAAATTAAACATAATTAGGAGTCTAGATGGTGTCTCCTGCTTGATATTTTGATGAGGTTGCATTGGTGAGCACTGAACTAATCTTTTCAAACAAATGCACTGTCAAAATTAGGTAGCCATCTAAACAAACAAACAATAAATAAACACAAGGCACTTATTAATAGTGCCCCAAAGTAATGTCCTAATAAATTTTAGGTAGATAGAAACTTTGAAGTACAGTTCTTTAAGATAAAAACTACAGTGCTGCCAAAAAAAACAGTGTAGGGGAAGGACTTCTGCAGACAAAGTTTTCTTAATAAATAAAAAAAGAATAAAACTTAGTAAAAATGTAACATTAAATATAAAATCTTTTCATATCACAGGATAATATTAAAAAGATGTATAGCTAAATGATGAGTCATTATTTGAAATACTATACACTTCTAACCAAAAGAAAGTTTATAACAAATATATATATGTATATATAATATATGTATTTACCATATATATATACATATATATAATTATTACTCTACTAAGAAAACTATATAATCTCAGAGAAATATTCCAAATAAGAACAACCTTTGCAAAAACAGATATATAAATTGCTAATAAATATATAAAACCTTTCTAAATTTCTTTCATCAAAATTAAAATTACGAACTAACACTAACATGATGAATAAAATTTATAGGATAAAAAGAAACAATTGATTTAAAATCTGTCAATAAAATTATTCATCAGTGAAACAAATTGACTTAGAGAAATATAAACATACTTTGCTAAAAGAACATAAATTTTTATGGCCTTTTAGGAAAATATATGTTCTACTAAAACTGGTATGAATATCCTGTTAATCCAGCATTACCATGTCAAGTTTTTTAAGGGATGCACTCAGAAAAATTCCAGGGACCTGTATACTAAAAGTGTGCACAAAAAATTCAAGACATTATACTGCAGGAAGAGAATAGCACAAAATGAAAAGAAATCTAAATCTCTTAACATTAGAGTAGATATACATTGTGGTAAATTCATAAGGTAAAATACTATGTAACTCAGAAATTGAACCAATTATATTTGCCAAAACCACATGAATTAAAATTGGCTACATAATGTTGAACCAAAGAAGTCCAACACCAAAGATTACATGCAGTGCTAAATTCATTTATATGAATTCTCAATGGGCAAAACAACCCTTTGGTGTTAGACATCAGGAATATTCTCACAAAGAGAAAGAGGCTGCTGCAGAAAGTGCCTTGTAAGGTACTGATAAAATTTGGTTGCTTCATTTTGGTGACAGTTTCATAGTTTTCTGTGCTGGGAGTTATAAATTGTGTTATAGTCCAATCTTTAAATTTTATGATTTTGAACTGAATTGATAATTGTGTGTGTTTACGGCTACAGTGTGATGGGATGTAGTATAGATAATTGCTAAATGTTCAAATCAGGACATTAAGAGAATTCATCATCTCAAACATTCACTTTTTATGAGCAGAAAATATACTTCAAGAAGTTCTAACTGAATAGCTATCAAAATTATGATTGATAATGTATTGAATTTTCTCCATAGTAAAATGATTAACTTATTAATGCCAGGTAGTGCTGAATGTTGTCTTTCAGTCTACTGTACTGGATCTGAATGAATAAGTGAATGAAACAAGGTTGATGAGTGCACAAAGGTTCAAGAAATTATGCATAAAAGACTGAAGATTCAAGACATGAAAGTAGTATTTAGGATAATAAGTAATAGTAGGGAGAAAAGTCCAAATTTCAGATATTTTTATTACTTTAAATATACACATGACTAATAGCTTTCTCTTTCAGGTAAAAGGAGCATACTTTGTTTACATAAATATTGAAAATACTTACAAATATTTGAAAAGATTTACCAATGATACTTCCTTTCTGCTCAGTTGTCCTCCATAGCACTCTGTGTTATAAACCCTTAACTCTCAGGACACCTAGATGAGTGTAATAATTTGATTTAATTCTTCAAAGTATTATACTCTTCTAATTCGGGAAAATATCCTCTACTCTCTAGTAGGATTTAGCTTATGAATAAATGTCTAATGGGACTAGAGGAGACCTAGTGCCTACAACTCTTTAGAAAACTATTTACAACTGTGGTGTTTTAAGTTGATTGCTTGTAGCTCAGAGTTTGGGAAGAATGAATTAGAAAGAAAATGTAAAATGTTGGGAGGGACAGAGATCATTCTAAATGCATAATTAGCTATGAAGTCATTAAGATTATTACCAGACTTCATTCTATAAAGAAGTTCAAATTAACTTCCATCTGCTTCCTCCTGCAGTGTTCTTCCTAACACAACATTCCCACATTGTTGAGTTCCACAGCCAAATTCCCAACGATACATTTATTCAATTAAGTCAAAATGTTTTTCACCAGTGTTTTTTGTCATCTTGATTTTTTTTCCCAGTGGTAAATTATTAAGCTGCGTTTTATATCTAGTTGTTTAGCAGGGATTTTGGAAGCAACCTCTAAGTTGATGAGTGAATGCATAATTGGATGATTGGATAAAGAAAAGGTGATATATGCATATATCTAAGTGGATATAGATATAGATATAGATATCATAGTCATAAAGATAAATTAGAGCCATTTGTAGAAAATTGACTCATATTGACACTATAATGTCCAGTAACATAAATCAGACATAGAAGGTTAAATACCACATGGTTTTTCTTATATACAAAATCCAAAATACAAGTAATATAAAGGGCAAAATAAAAAGAATGGCAGAAACAATGAGATAAGCTGTCGATGTGGGAAAGGATTCTCGGAATCGGGGAGATGGAAGGAAAGGAAGGTGGAGGAAAAATAAAAATGCTGCTCTATTTACCAATTCCCTCAGCTAAATATAATTAGTCTGTCTTGCAACTATATATTAATAAAAAGTATATTGAGCTGTTTTTTATGGCTGTTGGGACAGATTACTACACTGGATTGGGTGAAAAGACAGAAATTTATTGCTTCCCAGTTTGAGAGGGCAGAATTCTGTAATTCAACTGTGGTCAGCCTGTGCTTTCTTGGAAGACTCTGGGAAAATCCTTCCCACACCTCTTCCAACTTCTGGTGCTGCGGGCTTCCTGTGTTTTTGGCTGCATCATTTCAATCGCTGCCTCTAACTGTATATGGTAGGAATTTTCCTCTGTTACTCTGTACAGGGGTGCTGGTGTTGGCCTTGGTCTGACCCAAGTAACATCCCAGTGTAAACATCTTTAATCATATCCACGTGTACTCTCTCCTGTATAAAGAAAGCACACAAGCTGCAGTTCTTAGCACTTGACACCTGTGAGAGGCTGTTATTCAGGCTTGTAGTCTTTAAAAAGATTCTTAAACCAGACATGGTGACGCTCACCCATAATCTTAACACTTTAGAGGCCCGATGCAGGAGGATAACCATGAGTTGGGGGCTGGGTTACACAGAGAGTTCAAGACCAGATGAAACTACACAATGAGGCTCTGTCTCAAAAATAAAACTTACCTTACATTCGGTAGCAGAGTGAGGAAATTGTTAAAAAAAAGAGCACGATATCTCTATGTGTGTTGATAGTCGGAGCTTAGTTTTTAGTAAATGCCTGCCACCGTCTTTGAAACCAGATTGGAATTATTCTGAACTGTTGTTGTTTATCCTTTAGATGCAATTAGAGAAAGAGAGAGAAATCATATTTTTGATGGTACATATTGTGCACTTAACTGATTCTATGTAAATCGTAGAAATATAGTGCCACAGGTACTTGGCTTGCACTCTGGAACCAGGTGCTGTATAGAATACCATAGATTAAAATAGATAATTGGGACATTCTAAATTTGGCACTGGATCAGTGCTATATTATGTGTGTAGCAAGAGGCTTGCTCATATGAAGACATGATTGTGGGTTATAGTCTTTCTCATGCAGCTTTTATTTGCATGAACACTTCTGTGTAGCATTTTAAATCTGATATATCTAGTCCAGTACAGCCAGCTTCCTGCAGTATTATAATAGTGGTATTTATATGCACTTGAGTCTCTACGAGAGGTGAGAGTATATTCTGTACACAGTTCAGACACATTACACTTACACAATCACAGCATGCTTTCCTGCCAATCCAGTGGCAATCTACTTAGATTTTCTATGTATTATATGATAAAATTTCAAGAGGAGGTTACTGTGAAAGTGCTCTGTTATTTGAAGCATCAGTATTGGACATTTTAAAATTCAACTTTTCCCTTTGCTTGTTGCCACACCGTGGATGAACAGTTTGATTATTTTCTCTTAGTGGATCTGAAACGGCAGTCATCGACAGAGCCATCTGCTTTTCCTACCTGCTGGGCCATGAAAACCAGATGAGTCGGGCTTCACAGATTTACAGAGTTTGAGACAGGGCTGATGATTTCTCTCTACAGATCTCATTTGGTTGCTAAGAAATATAACATCAGAGAATGTGATGTTTTCACTGAACTTGAACTTATTTCAGAATGACAAGAACTTGTGTAATTTACTGGCATCAACTTCCCAAACAAGATGATATCAGTCTATTAAATTTATAGGAATATTTATGATAGGCATATTTCTCTCTAAGCAGCTAAACAGTAAAATAAGGATGATGAAATGAGATTCAGACTTTTTTGTATTTGTTTTAGACCTTTTACCAAAAGTGCCTCAGTAGCCTACCAATGGGTCTGTCTAT
>PVJX010016659.1:0-39852 GCA_004027295.1 Dolichotis patagonum | reverse complement strand
ATTGCATGTATATTTGAGTGGGTAAGATGGATGACCATATTGTTGCTTTTGTCAGATCGTGGAGCAGAACTGTTAACAGTCTCACTGTTTGAATGTCTACCTTACATGTTTTAACTTTGTAATTTGAACAACTATTTCCAAGAAGTCAGTATGTAATTAGTCAAGTAATAATTTCTTAGGTTTTATTGTTGTTGTACTTTTCCTTTTTTCTTTGGAATACTGTATTGTTGCTACCCTTTATTCTGTTTTATTTTGTTTTGTTTTTTCCTCTTTAAATAAAATTATAAAAAAAAAAATTCTCAGACCTACCCCAGACCTTTTGAATCACACTGGATTTTAACTGGATCAACAGATGATTTGGTTGCACGCTGAAATTGAGGTACCTTGATCTGGGAAATAGGAACCTAGGAATAGGAGTTGTTGTTGCCGTAACTAATATTTTTATCAGTTCTGAGCACGGCATCCATTATGGCTTACGGTTAGTTGCCCCCCTCCAATCTCGTGTGGTCATAGATGGGGCATTTCCACAGGGGGCTGGATCTAGAGTGTGTGATTCATTTATAGTACAATGTGGGGATCAAGGGTGGGTGATTACTAAATTAGTGGCATTGCGGTAACCCAAGTAGCCTGGATACAATGTAAGAGACAGGAAGAGGCTTCTTTGGTCCCTGGCTTGCTTGCTCTTGCTGTCTCCTGCCTGCCATGGACCGTTTCTCTGTGATGCCCCTCTGCCATGCCATCCCACCTTGGAATCAACTGATTATGCACTGAAACTTCTACAAAATGTGAACTACATAAACCTTTCCCCACCCCATAACTTTGGTTGTCAGGTGTTTTGTCTCAGCAATGAGAAAAGTAACTGAAACAGCATCCGACACGTGTGTCTCTTCTTGAATTCTTATCATAACTCCGTGAGTCCTCCATTGTGGACAAGGTTCAGAGAGGTTAACAAACTTGATCCAGGTCACTGAATGAGTAAGTTGAAGACACAGAATCATAATCCCAGGGTTTCCTGGTTCCAGAGCCCTGGTTCTTAACTACTGGGCTGAAATGGGTCCTGTTGCACAGCGCTCAAGGGGCAGTAAAGACAGACATAACTCACACCAGTGTGTGATGGAGTCACACGCAGGTGCAGAAAGGGATAGTTTTAGGAGATCATAAAGGGCCAGTGTTCCCTCTTGGTTGGTTTGATGTGGAGGAGAGATATATCAGTCAGCGTTTACTAGAGACACAGATGTAATACAAGATATACAAATATATAAAAATTTACAGATTGGCTTACAATGGCCACCCACAGAGTTGGGTGTGAAACAATGTGAAAGGGCCATTTGCACACTGGGGATTTGAAGGGTCCAGTTGAAGACCTGGAGCTGTGTGTAGTGACCAGTGTGACCCATGTCAGGAGGCTGGAGTTTGCACCAGAAGACTTCTAAAGGTGGCAGCAGGGCTGGCAGAGCAGAGCTTAATGACTTGCAGCAGGCAGGAGGCAGGAAGTCGTGGGCGCATGACCAGGACACTGGGTGTGACACAGGTACAAAGCACAGCTGGGTGCCAGGAGGACTTGACTGTCGAGGTGAAGGTGTGAACTTCGATAGAAAGTGGTCGAGACCCCTGGAGGATCCCCCAAGTTGGGGGCATGGTCTGGTGAGGCTGAGATCTGTCCTGACTGTGATGAGCTTCATAGAGGAGACCTGGGAACCCCAAGCCACCATGTGGCAGCAGGGCCCAGACAGGAAGGGGCCATGCCGTGCTCCATGGAGAAGGGGCGGGTCCCATGGCAGACGTGGCTAAAGTTTCCAGCTCCAGCTCCAGCTCCCGCCTCGGTGGCTGGGAGAAGGTAGAGTCAGAGGGAAGGGTGGCTGGGGAGAGAAGAAGGCATGGCTGAGATTATTCCATTAGGTACAATCCACAGCCTCCTACCAGCACCCAGGCTTATTCAACAGAGGTTCCTCAAGGGCTGGGGATGTGGTTCAGGGTTTGAGAGCTTGTCGGGCATCCACAAGGCCCTGGGTTCCATCCTAAGATTGCAACCAGACAGCAACAGCAACATGAATCCTATTCAATCTCATTAGTAAAACCAAATTTCCATTGTGAGGGAGAGCAAAATGAATGAGGCACAGGAGCCAATGACAGCCGATTTTGTTGGCTGTGCTGGTACATGTTTGTGATCTCACACTTGGGGTAGCTGAGGCAGGAGGATCTGGGTGGCTGAGGCAAAATTGCCAGCCTGGGCAATTTAGTGACTTAGTGAGACCCTGACTCAAAAAGAGGATGGGGATATAGCTCAGTGTGAAGCCCTTGAGTTCAATCTCTAATATTCAATCTCCTCCTCCTCAAAAAAGCAGACGGGCAGCTGGAAAGCTGATTTTGACTGGGTATTAAGTGTAGGCTCCAAGGCATTGCCCTCTGACCCTTATGATAACCTCCTAAAGTGACTTGTCACCCCAAACTGCTCATTCAAATGACATAGGGAGCTTTACAAACACATGCTGCCTCCCTCCCTTCCAGAGATGCATGCAGAGTTGAGCAAGGGTTCCAGCTCAAAGCTGTGAGGGTCTCAGCTGAATCTTAGTGGAACCTCCAATTTTGCTGATGTCCCTTGGCCAGAGGGCTGCGGAAATAGACCCATAGTGCAACCAGCTGGGGTCCGTACTCACTGCAGAAGAGACAAGGTACACCATGGGGAGCCCGGGGTGTGTTCTGTCCAGGAGGTGGTGTTAGAAAGAACTGTTTCTCTTGTCTGTGGCACCAGAGATTGAACCCAGGGTCTTCTCACTGAGCTATGTCCCCAGTTCTTTTGTTACTTTGCATTTTGGGACAGGGTCTCACTAATCCACTGAGTTGCCCAAACTGAACTCAAATTTGCAACCCGCTAGCATCAGCCTATCCAAAAGAAAGAACCAATTGTATGATGTGGACTTCGATAGGATCACCTGGGAGAGAAGAAAGTCGGGGTGCTTCAGATCGGATGCCGTTCAGAAGCAAGGGCAATTCTACAATGACCTCAGTAAGGCTCATCTGTAGGAAGGTGAGACCACGGTGAGGGTTTAAGAAGCAGCCAGATCATCTTGACAAAGAGAGAAGATGGCTGGTATTTCACGGCTGGCAGAATGACCTTGTTTGTGTCTATAAAGGGCCCGTGGCCTTTCTCATTTTATCTCGGTGTTAGAGTGAACTGGCCTGCAACTGGTGCCCGAGCACCTCGTTTGCATCCAGCAGGAGAGTAGCTGGCATAGCTAGGAGTGACCTTTGGGCCACTGCCATAGGTCAAAGACTCTATTTCCCTTTCTCACCACCCACACCCAGACAGAACAGCGGGGAAGAGGAGTAAGGCTTACCACTGAGAAGGCAAGAAGAGGGAGGAGGGCAGGGAGGGTAACCCTATGGACTGGACCATTTCAGCCATGTCTGGGCAGCAGGGCAGGAAGGAGACAGGGAAAGCCATCTGTCTGCTCTGTGTCACAGTGACCTTGTTGCTGCCACCTGCCCCCTGGAGCAAGGACTCCTCTTCACCATCTGTTTGGCATTGGGTGATTGGTGGTGCTCGCCTGGCATAGAGGGGTGTGTGCGTGTGTGCATGTGTGTGTGTGTGTGTGTGTGTATATGTATGCCTGCACATTTCTGGCTTACAGAAACCTTGGCCAGTCTGCCTGAGCAGGTTGTCACCCATGCATGTGTCTAGGGCTCTCCTTGAATCTGGAATCCCAGCTGCAGGGCACCTCTCTGGGAAGCACCAGTGTCCCCTTTCCAGTTAAGTCTCCTGTGGTCTCGAAGTCTGTGCTCCACCTTCCCTATCCCATCTGGCTCAAGGGGCTGCCACCAAAGGCGCCTGTGCCACCCTCCACCTTGGGGCAGCAAGGACAGATGGCATCTGACACACCAGGCCTCCTGTGCTCTTCTGGACCTGGCTTAGCTTCTGTGTCCCTGGGCTTCTGTACCTGCTGTGCCCTGCCAGCCTTGAAATGTGACCCAGATCTACCTTGCCCTGCTCCCCGAGGGAGGCCCTTGCTCCTTTCCTACAGAGCTCCTCCCACTGTAGTTATGGTGCCGCACTCCTCACCTGAGTGTCTCTCCTAAGAGACAGCGACTGGCTTATTTATTACCTGGACTGCAGTCCCTGGAACTCTGCCACCTGCACAGAGTGCATTGGGTAAGGGCTTGGAAGCAGAGGACAAGGGAGGAAAGGAGAGGTCGCCAAAGTCATGCCCCAAAGCCCAGCAATGGCCTGGAGATTCTGGAGGCTGCAAAAGACACTGTCCTCCTGGGTGGCCGAGCGCACGGCTGGCTGCTGAGTGTCTGGGCCAAGCCACAGCTGGTCACCCGTCTCTTCCCGTCTCACAGGAGCTTTCATGCAGGTAGGCGCAAGCAAGGCAGACCCAGGAGAGTCCTCTCCGCAGGAAGGACGAAGGCAGCAGTGTCCTGGGGGTGGCTTAGGAAGCCATCGTGGTCACTGAGGAAGGTGTGGCTGGCAGGCGGCTCCCCTGTGAACGCGATTTTAACCCACTGACTTCTGCTGCTCTCTGAAAGCAGCGCTCGCTGATGCCACAGAGAAAACACATCAGAGGCAACACTCAGAAGCGTGGCTGGGCCCCCGGCCACGGCCTGCGCCCCGGCAACAGGACACACACGTGGGCGATGGCCAAGTGCAGCCAGGCCAAGTTCTTCGCCAGGTTTGGCTCCTGCAGCTTTTCCACCAGGCACTGCAGCTCCCAGCGCCAGCAGGGGTGCTAACTTAGTGGCAGGGAAGAGCGTGCAGCATGGCAAGGCCGACCTGCTGTCACCAGTGAGGCACAGGTGGAGGAATGGAGGGGGAGACTTTCTTTCTCTGCTCCGATGACCATGGCAGCCAGGACTTGGTGTGCTGCCCCCAGACTACGCCAGGATCCACACAGAGGCCCCCTTTCAGAAGCTCAGAGATTCAGACACATGGAGAGGAGGCTTGGAATGACACTGAAATGTCCCTGAGTCCACCCCCGTGGGGCATCAAGGCGTACATGGGACAAGATGTTGGCAGTCATGATTACAGAGAGGCTTCTCGGCGTTGTGCAGAGGACCATCGGGAGTCACACAGGCCGGGGTTCAGATCCAGCTCCACCACGTGCATATTCTGTGATCAGACACAACACATTCCAACTGCCCAGGCCACCCACCCCCTCCTCTGCAACCAAGAGCCAGGGCTGTCGTGTGAGGCTGGCGGGATAGAGTGTCAAAGTAAGGAAATGGCACGTGGGGCGGGAGTGGGCACCAGCCTAGCACGGTGGAGGTGCCCAAGAATGGAAATTCCTTACTCCTCCACAGCACAGGGATGTGCACAGTCTCCCTCCCACCTCCGGGGTGAGGGGCTCCTGCCAGCACACACAGATGTCCCATTTCTTGTCACAACCACTGATCCAGGGACTTCCCTATACTCCCTGCATGGAAAGACAGCGCTCAGCTGCAGGAGGTGGTCCAGGAATTCCAAATATCTGCTCTCCTTCATGCAAGGCAGGATCCCTCCTCAGCTGTCCCAGCAGTCATCCATCCAAGCGCCAGATGAGCCTCGAGCTAGAGCAGTTGGGATTCAGTAAGAGTCTCCAGCCCCGTCTTGATGCTATCGACTCTCATCGCCTCTGTCTAGACTTCCGGCCTCCCAAGGTTTCAGCTCCAAGTGATCCATCTCAGAGGCCACCCCCAGGAGCCCCCTGTCTGCTGTCTAATTCCAGACAGGGGTGCTGGAGGCCCCCACGCCTTAATTGCATCTGTTAATGGCCTCCTTCTGCGCACTGCCAGGCAGACAGAAATGATTAAGGGGTCTTTAAAACCCGGCTCCCTGCAGCCTGCTCCGCTAATTGAGCAGTAGAGGAAGTGATATCGAACTCTCACGCCTTTTTCCAAATTAACTCCTGGCTCCAGGGCCCTCCTTGGAGCAGCGCATCGGCCACGTGGCTCAGAGCTCTCATTTCCAAACCCAGCCGTCACCTGTCACCTAGGCACAGGCCCAGCCACCTCAACATTGGCTCTATCCAGCACCTGCAGCCTGGGACTGAGCCTGCAGAGGAGAGGGCCCTTCCTGTTCCCCAGAAGGTGAGATCATCTGACCCCACTGAGCTGAGAGGTGGCCTGAAGGTGTCCTGCTGTCCCTCTGAGCCTTGACCACCTGTGCCCAGGCTCATTTTTTTCCTCATGATGTAGCCCAGGCTGGCCTCCAACTCATGGCAATCCTCCTGCATCAGCCTTTCCCAGTGCTGGGTTTACAGATGTGCGCCACCACACCCGGAATACTCCTGCTCTTGATCACTGCAATTGCCTGCTGACTGGCCCCCTGCTCTCTGATTTGGTGTATTCCCTGCCCAGAAGCTGGATCAGTCAGCCTGGAATGCAAATGTAGCTCACACCCCTCAACAGTTTCCCCATTTACCTCAAATGCAGTTCAAGTTACATAGCATCATTTACCAAGCACCGGTGACTTGGCACCTAGAACCTGCCCACCCTCGACCTGTATTCTAGCCCTTGCTCACCAACCTGGTCCTCTCACTCCAGTTCCCCAAAGCCCTTCCAACCCCAGGGCTTTTGCACTTGCTCTGTCCTTTGCCTGGAAGAATTGGCCTTTACCCTTCTCGTGACCGACCCTTCAAGTCTCTATTTAAATGTTGCTTGAGAGGCCTGCTGTCCTGTGACTGCCCCATTTTCAATAGTCTCCTGCCTTTTTGTGTTTGAAACTCTGTGCTTCCTTCAAAGTAAGTGTCACCGTGTTTTGTCGTTTTAATTTTGCTCTTTTGCTCTGCTTTGCTGTTTTTGATCTCCCTACACCGCAAGCTCTGTGAGGTCAGGATGTTCTTCTAGTTTATCACTGCATTCCAGTCACCATTGGAGAGATCAGCCCTTCAGCAAGTATTTACTGGGCACCTACTATGTGCCAGGTGCTCTCCCAGGCACTTGGGAGAAAGCAGTGAGTGTTAGATGACAATCAGGGCTCTGTTTTACCAAGTGGCACTGACCCTGGGGCTGGGGAGAGGATTGGGGACGTGAAAGTCCAGTTAACAGTGGGGGCGACGCCAAGACATGGATGTCACTTCGGTTCTGTGAAAATGAAGACCCACAGTATCCAGTCTTCTTCCCCTGCCCATTTCCAGCCACTGCCCCCTGGAGTGGGCCTAGCTCCCCTGGGTGGCAGTTGCTCTGAGACCGCACCTCTTGCTCTTCATGCCTGTGACTCTCCTCCCTGGGGCTTCACTGCATCCCAGCACAGCCTGGTGGGCGAGGAGCTTGGCCTGTGTGAGATCCATTCCCCTTTCTCCTGGAAAGAACATCTTAATTGGTTCCCTTCTTTGGGGACCAATCCTTAGCCCAGTGGGCACAGACGTGGAAGGGTAGTTATCAGTGGTCTGCCTTCTCCCAGGCACCCAGGCCCCGGCCCTCTTCCTGAAACCTGAATTCTAAATGGCGAAACACAAGCATTTAAAGATGGAAGTTCACTCATTCTGATGAAACGATCTGCTTTCTGTTCCTGGCACCCAGACCTTTCGGTCACCCACTTCCTGTCCTAACATGTGTCTTTGATGTTTCGTTTCTTTCTGGTCTGCGCCACATTTCTAATAAATCTGATTTCCTTTCCACGGTCACAGCGGGTTTCTGTTGCTTGTCACCAGAGATACCTGGCAGGCACCAACTGTCCTGACCGTATGGGTGTAGACTGAAGGGGGCAGACCCATTCTCTTTGGTCAGCTGGGTGGACCTGGACTAGCTGGGTCCACTTGATGTGTTTTGGGGCCCTTTGGTCTGTGTCAATAAAATGAAGAAAATCTAGCAAGTTCCCCCCAACTACTGAAAGTGGAAAGACGGTAGGTGATTGCATTTGCAAGGGCCCTGCAGTCCCCTCCCCTCCCTTCCTCTTCACAACCTCTCGCAGTCCCCAGGAGGTTACTTGGGAAGCAGGGACCCACAGCCCCACAGAGGTTGCCATGGGAACCCAGCCACGTGTGCAGCATCCCTGGGGTGCTGGGAGGGGCTCAGCAGCTGCCTTTTGGAGCAGAAGGCCTCAGCTGTTCCATCACCCACCCCCACCCCAGGTCCCCACTCCACTCGGGTCACAGAACTCCGAACAGAGCAGCTGTTCAGTCTTGGAGAGCCGAGAAGGCGGAAGGGCTCTGGGCCGACTCTGAGCTTCCAGTCTCCCAGGAGGCTGATGGGGAGGAAGAGCGTCACTCAGCCGGAGTCCTCTGCCAGAAATGAGCTGCGAGAAGCCATTTAGCCAAGCAATCCCACAACAAACCTCCAATGAACTGGGGAGGCCGAGAGCAGGCTGGAGAACCAGGGACACTAGTGGAAGGAGTGCAGTGAAAATAGAAATAGAAATTGAACAGTAAGCACAGCTATCCCTGTGGAGCGTCCGCCGTGGGGCACATACTCTGCTAAGTTCTTGGCCCATCCGTGCCATGAGGCCTACCAGAGGTGCGACAGTGACTGTTTTACTGATGGGGGCCACTGAGCTCAGGGAAGCTACGCAGCATGGCCATGGGTGACCTAGCAAGGGCTGGGGATTTAGCTCAGCGGCATAAGCGCCTGCCTTGCAAGCAGGCAGTCGTGAGTTCGATCCCTGGTACCGATAAAAAAAAAAAAAAAAAAAAGAAAGGACCACACCAGGGCGACCCCACTTGCAGACTAATTTGCAGGTGCACTCACAGCTGGAAATGTGTGAGCACCCAGTATGCTGTGCGCTCCGTGCTGGGCAAGCTTGGGGTTCAGTGGGGGAAGCTGAGGGGCACACAGGCGACTGTGATCCTGGGGAAAGCAATGGCCAGGGCTTGAATGTCCACGTGAAGATGAGAAAGTGTGGCTCACTAGGCCTTGGGGGTGGAAGGGTGGAAGGGGGTTCCACACAGGAAGGGAAGGAGGAGAGGGATTTGCACCACGAGCCCAGCCCCTGCAAAGTGTCAGGCGTAGGCAGCATAGGGGCCTCTGCTGTGCCAGGGGTGCCATGCCAGGGGCTGAGCCCTGCCAGCAGCTGGAGCCTGGCTTGCAGGGGATATCGGGAGAGCTGAACCTCACCGTGCAGGAAGAGAAGCTTGACATAGGGGAGGGACTTGGGCAGATTCTCCTGATACCCAGCCCCCCGGCCCTTGCACAAGGGACTAACTGAAGGGTGGACAGGAAGAGGGTGGATGCACCCAGACACTGCCACTAATCAGGGGTACAGGTGAGGGAGGGGTGAGAAGACGAAGGCTGTGACTGCTGGGTGTGTCTGCAGTATTTGTGGGCACACGCATGTGTCTGTCTACAGACATGTCACATGCAAACATGCAATCCCGGGGCTGCTGGCTGGGTGCACACTGCTGGTCACCTTGGTTGTGTTACCAATTCCCTGTCCTAGCAGAGGGGTGTCAGGCACCGAGGGTCCTGCACAGTCAGAGAGCCTAGCTCCAAACAGGGCACAGGACCCGGCTCCCGGGAGGGCAGCTAAAGCAGGAAAATGAGCCAGGACCAGACATGGAGGCAGCCACACACACCACACTAATGGGGCTGCGGAAAGCACTGCTGTTTTAAACAAGGCTGCATTTGAGATACCTAGTGTGCAGAATGGATCTGAGAGGAGAAAGACCAGAGGGTGTGCTCTTAATGTCACTGGTCCTGGCTTAGGAGGATGGCAGTTAAGCGGCTGTGCAGGCAACTTAGGACAAGGGGACAGGTCTCCCTGCTATACATCTGTGGTCCCAGCCACTAGAGAAGCTGAGGCGGGAGGGTCCCTTGAGCCCAGAAGTTCAAAGCCCAAACTATCCTAATAAAATTTTTTAAAAAAATTTTTTAAAGAAAGAAGAAGGGAAGTCTAACCTAGTTTCTAACAGCACCACCTTTTTTCATGGGTAAGCAACTTCAACCTTTAGCAGCTTGTTAATTGCCACAGAGGAAAAACAAAAGCTGTAAATGTGACTGCAGGTAAGAGTGAGTCAGGAACATGCAAGTCATTTCCAAAATCCTGACACCTCCCTCCCTCACTGTGTTCTCTCCATCGACCCCAGGAGGTGTCTTTCTACCTCATGCATTAACTAGGACTCCTCAAGTAAAAGATAACAAGCAAACAAACAATCAAAGGTACAGTTTCTGCCCGCTGCACAGTCTCTAGCAGCCCAGGTTTCTCTTTCAGTTACCCATGGCTGACTTTACATCTCCACCTTACTCTTTCCAAGATGGCAGCAGGGTTTGGGGGGGGGGGCTCTTCTGGTAGAGAGAATTCCCTTTTGCTTCTTTGTACCCACCCAAGTGTCCCTTTGGCTCTGGGGTTCATACAGTCACCCTTCCCCCAACAAAAGATGGGACACAAAGGGACTAGGGCTCCCCCATCCTCACTCAAGCTGCAGGCAGGTGAAGAAGGAGGGGGGTTTCCTAAGGGAAGGATGTGGACATGGTAACCATGGCAACCCATCTCCCTCCACTGCCTACACCACTCCTTGTAGACTCTACTCTCTCCCTGAGTATGGGTTCCCCCCAGTGCTATCCTGATCTTCTCTCCCACCTTCCCTGACTACCCATTTCTTGGTGATTCCTGAATCCAAGCCTCCTTGACCACTTTCTGTCCTCTTTCCCCCAATTCTAACCACACCCAGGCCATCAAGCTTATTTGCATCCTCTCGGTTCTGTCCCCACCGCCCGGCTCCTGATGGGTGGGCAGGAAGAACTGACTGATGGATTCTGTTTCTCAGGAGCCTCGTCCTCTGGGCTACAGGACCTCCTCGCTGTTGCCCTGGACACCAGAGGGGCTCCCTAAGAGCAGAGGCCACATCCTGGTCACTGCTATACTGACCAGAGCTCAGGACAATGCTGCCAGAAAGGGGAAGTCGAGAGGGCTCTTCCTAGGAAGAGGTTAATCTCACTGACATCCAAGAGGGACCAGAGATGGCCCGGACACCCCTGCTGGCCCTGTGGAGGTTGAGCCACCCTCTTTCCAAGCCCACATGCAAGGGCCACAGTGGGAGATGGCTGGGAGAGGAAGGATTCTGCGGGACCCTTCTGCTCTGCGTGCTGGGATTCAGCTTGTCCTCAGGCCCCATAGGCACACTGAGCTCACCTCCAGCCAGAGCAGCCAGAAGTTGAACTGCTCCATTTCTTGTTTAAATTCATCCAGAAATCAGCACGTCACAACAGCGGCCTAGGGAATAAAGCACCGTCACGAGTGGGAAGCCTGTGGGTTAAGGACACCCACAATCATGGCTGCCACAGTGACATTCAAGTGTGCGTCAGGGAGAGGGGACACAGCTGTCTGAAAAAGAGCTGCAGGAGCTCGCAAGCTCCATCAACCAACCCTCTGCAGTCTGGGAGAGATGCACATCGGCAGAAGCACGCGCATGGAAATACCTACACAGCCCCAGAGTTCGGGTCTGTCCCGTGACACTACTTGTACGGGTAATGATGTGTTCTTACTGCTCTCCCACTGAACAAGAGCCTCCTTCGATTCTTGTAGGCCTCAAATAAACAGCAGGAAGGAGAAGTGTGGTTTTGCTGTGTTCCTGCAGGGACCCTCACTGCACTGGGCACCTCACAAACATTATCTTATACAAGTCCCCCAGTAACCCTGGAGACGCAGGTTCTCATGTGCCCAGTCTCACAGATGAAGAGACAAAAGCCCAGAGATGTCTCCTGTCAAACGGTTGGTGAGTGGCCAAACTGGGATCTCAGTGCAGACCTGTTCTTTCTAAAGTCTGTGTGCCACCCCGCTGAGGACGCAGTCAGGTTAGGTCCCGGGGCCTTGGTGACTCCCAGGAGAGATTTCAGGAGGGCGGGACCTTCAGACTGATCACTCTCCTTTGGCTTCAGGCCCTCGAGGAGAAAGCTGACTAGGAAATCTCACCAAACAGCCAGTCTTTTTATTTTCAAGAGTTTTAATCTGTCTATATTATGATGGATTGTAATCCCAGTGCGCCGGGAGACTGAGCCAGGGCAACAGCAGGTTTGAGCGCAGCCTGGGAAATGCAGTAACTCAGCAAGATCTTGTCTCAAAATACAATTAAAACATTTTTAAAAATTCATAACACTTTAAAAATTGAGAATAAAAGGCTTTGCCAGATTTCTCCCTGTGGGGTCCACCTTGTGTTATTTATGCTGGTTAGTGTTGTGGCTTGGCACAACTGACGCCATCTCACATTTAACTAGTGCCCTGTATTTGACTCAGAAAAATGGAAAATTCCTCGGGGTACAAGGAGAAGCAGAAGGAGCTGTACCTACAGGAGAAAAATTAACCTGCTCAACAAAAGAAGCAGGATACAGGTGTCAGCTGAAAATTAAAGATTTGAGCTAAATTGTTTCCAACAGGATATCTTTTGTGATTCTCTCTTTTAAAAACTCTGTAACTTTCCAGTTCAGGGAGCCGCTTGTTTGGACCCCGAACGGGGTGGGGTGGGGTGGGGGGGGTCTGTATCCAAGGGGTCCTGAACTCAGTTAATTAAATTCCAAATTTATCAGTTTGGCTGCTTGGATTCCTATATTGTTGTTCACGAACCCATCTCAGAACTTTAAAAAAATAAAATACAGAGAGATACCAAGAAGAAAACCAGAAATGAATCATAATATCCCTGGTCAGAAAGCTTTATTGACATTTTAAAAATCTAAAAATATAGTTAGAAAGTTCAAACAGTAAGAAAGTTTTAAAAATTAAAAACCATTTCTCCCCCGAAGGCTGCCTGTGTTAGCATTTTCTTGTGATTTCTTTCAATAAAAAGGAACAAGTGTAATTCTATGGCTAGATTTTGGGTTTCACATGAGTGGGGTCATGTGACCCCCAGGTATCTGGAAGCCTGATTTTCTTCACTCAAACATGTTGGAGAGAATCTTCTCATTTTAGCATAGCAATATGCCTTTCTTTTCTTTTCTTTTTTTTTTTTTTGGTACCGGGGATCGAACTCACGACCTCGCGCTTGCCAGGCAGGCGCTTAAGCCACTGAGCTAAATTCCCAGCCCACACCTTTCTTTTCTTGAACACTGTGTTAGTCATTCATCTATCCTGGGGCAAAGAACTAATATGAACAATGAAGGACAAAAGATTTCTTTTTGACTCACAGTTTCAGAGGGTTCAGTCCATAGTCAGTAACATCATGGAGGAAGCACATGGTGGAGGAAGGTTGCTCACCTCACTGTGGCTGAAAAGCAGAGTTGTAAAGAAAGTCAGAGAGGAAGGGATCTAGGACCCAGATCTAGTCCCCAACGTCATGCCTTCATGACCCACCGGACACTCCCAGGAATGTGCTTTTATTAATCTCCCATACATCCCAGCCAATCAAGTTGATAATCATGATTAACCATCACATTACACCCATTGTCCACTTGACACCAAAACACATCTTAAGCCACACTTAATTTCCGAATAGAGGCAATAACAAGATCACAATTCTGCCTAACAAGGTAACTCTCTTACATACAACTGAAAATACACTAATTCCTTTCCCAGAGTCCTCAATATCCCAGCATTCCTCAAAAGTTCAAGTCCAAAGTCTCCTCTGGGGCTCAAGGCAAACTCTTAGCTGTGAATTCCTGTAAAATTCAGAAACCAAGTTACATGGATATAAGATGCAATGGTCCATTCCCAGTGCAAAAGGAAAGAATGGGGGACAGAAAATTATCAGACCAAAGTGTGACCAAAACCTAGCAGGGCAAATATTTAGTCCTATTACTGCTGTAATTTCAAGTGATTGCTATTATTTTTTTAGAGGTAGTGTATTACTCTGTTTTGTGTTGCTATACCAGAATACCTGAGGCTGATTACTTTATAAAGAAAAGGGGTTGTCTAGCCTACAGTTCTGGAGCTGAAAGACTCAGGGTGGGTGGCTAGCTGTTCTGCCTTTGAGGCAGGCCTCCTCGGCAGAGAAGTGGGAAAGCTGATGGTCATGTTCAGAAGAGGTCAAACACATGGAGCAGCCTCACTTTGTAACACCTTGCTCTTGGGGTCAACATCTAGTCCTAAAGGACTCTTTTGGTCCCTTCCAGAGTAGCTCCACTATGATCTCAGTGCCTCCCACCAGACCCCACTGTCACATTGAAGACCTGGCTTCCGACACAGGGACCTTAAGATGCACAAACACTATGGAAACCACAGCAGGTCATCTCATTAAGTCTCCAGAAGGGGAAAGGAATCGGATTGGTTTCCTCTTGTTGCTGTATCCAATCACCACAAACTTAATGATTTACAACTCAGACTTTTTTTTTCCTACAGTTCAGAAAGTCTGAAGTATAGAATGAGCTGGCAGAGCTGGATTCCTTCTGGGGTACCTGGGGGGACCCTCTACCAACTAGCAGAGACCACTTTGGCTCATGATCCCTTTCCCAGACTCACATCTCTGGACCTCCTGACTTCCTCCTACCAGGACCTTTGTGATTACAGGGGCCTGTTCAGATGGTCCAGGATAAACTCCCCATCTCAACATCCATAATTTAATCCAGTCACAGAGACTCTTCTGCCATGTAAGGTAACATGTTCACAAATTCCAGGCATTAGGACAGGAACATCTTTGGGGAGCCCTTATTCAGGGGAAATGCAGAGGAGAGGCAAGGGAGGGCGTGGTAATACAGCACCTGAGGGCAGCAGTCCCTCACCTCGGCCTTCCAGAGTTTTCTATACTTCAAGTGACAGCCTCGTTCTGCCAGGGCTATCACACTGTGATGTTTGTTCCTTATTCCTCTGTCCCCTTCCCCACTCATTGAGCCTGGACAGTTTATGAGACTTAGTCAGGCGCACATGCTGGGAAGTCCCCTCTCCTGGCTGGGTCTCCGCCTCACTAGGGTCCTGGAAGCTGGGGGCCAAGTGTTAAGCTTGCAGTGATGGTGATGGTGGTGGTGGTGGTGGTGGTGATTATATCCCAAGAAACATGCCTGGCAGGGCACCTCATATCTGAAAGCGGGAAGAATGGAGGGTGGGATGGAGGATAGGAGGAAGGGAGGGAGGGAGGAAGGGAGAAAAGAAGGGAAGAGCTTGGAATAGGTGGGAAGGCTGCTCTTTCCAGGCCCAGCTGTCCTTGCACCATCCTATAAGAATGCTCCAGACCCTTCTCCCCCCACTCCAAGGTCTCCCCGATTCTAGGCTTAGCTGAACCCCTACTCCATAGACGACAACGCCTTCCAAGAAGACACTGTCTCTTAGTTACTTTTTACTCATCGCTGAGACAAAATACCTGATGCCCAAAGTTGGGAAAGGAAAGGTTTATTTCTTACAGTTTTGGAGGTTTTAGTCTATACTCAGTTGGCTCCAAGGCAGGGTGGCATGGCAGGGCTGCAGTTCGTGGTGGCTGCAAACAGCAAGGCAGAAACCGGCAAGAGAGACAGACACCCCTTCTTCCTGCCATTACATCACATCCTGGCTCCACCCCTAGGAGGATGTAGCTCTGACACCACCAATCCAAGCACTAGACAATGAACCAATCACAAATGCACAATGCAAATACATGAGGCCTGGGGGCCACCGACATAAACCATGACACTGTCCATGGGCAGGTGTTGCAGCAAAGACTCTGTGGGACCATCATGCCCTAGTTTCCTCTGAGTCACCAATGCTCTATTTTCTATTTGGCAGAACCCTAGAGCCAAGAGGGCAGCAAGGCTGACTGTCTTTGGGAATTCTGCTAAGAGGGGGACAGCGGGGACGAGGGCAGCGCTGACCTGATGGGGAAGGGCCCCAGACACCGAGTGATGCTTGCCAACATCGTCTCAGAATGCAGGAGGACTGCTGGGTGACCCCTCGAGGCCCCTCCCCCTTACTCCGAGACCTCCAGCCACGCAGCCTCCCAGAGCAGTTGGTCGTGGAATTTTTCCCCCTCTTGATTATAAAAACAGCAAATGCTTATTCCTAAAAAGAGCTGACCATTCAAGAAAGTACAAATCAGCAGAAAAATATGATCCCCCAATCCAGCCATCTGGGGGCGCCATGGTTAACGTGGTAGCCTATTTCCTTCTAGTCTTTTCTGCCCACATGTATTCCTAACTCCCTAGACTGGTTCCTCCTGGTGAGGGACAATGAGAGATCTTACTACATCCAGGTGGCTTGTCCCAGGGCGTAGCTGCCCTGAGGGGGCTACTTCAGCTTCCCATCCAGGGAGGAGATTGAAAAGACTTCCTCGGGACTTGAACGAAGCTTTCTGCTCTTCCTTGAACAAGATCAGGGAGCCTCCAGATCTTAGGGACCAGAGTCCTGTTTGTTGGGTGGAGCTGGGAAGAGGGGGTAGGTAGGCGTCACCTGATGCACTGTGAAGCTTTGCAAGTGTCCTACGGGGATATGCTGGCCTCTTTCTTCCCACTGCCCCTTGGGCTGTTCGACTCTTCTCCCCAGATACCCAGCCCACCACCTCTGGAAACAATCTTTCTTCCTAAAACTAGCAGCAGACTCTCGACTTCCCATCTGCACCCCCACATTTCCCAGGCTGCAGCTCTGGGTGGCCACCTCAGCCAGCTGCAGAAAACCTTAAGGGTCCATCCCCTTTAAACTGTAGTAGCTCACCCCAAAGTGCCTGAAAAATCAAACCAACCTCTCTGCCTGAAAACTAACTTCTTTAGGAAAATAAAAGCACATAAAATATTTGGCCCACATAAGAAATTAACTTTCCTCCTCAACTATGCTTCTTATTCTGTTTTCTGTGAGCAAACACTTTGATATCAGAGCCCAGAACTTTTGCTGCCTCTTATGTCCCAAGGATTGGTGACAAAATACCCTGCACTATCTCAACAGCAAAGTGTGTGGCACACAAGTTATCCAGAGCCTTTAGTGGCTTGGAAGGGAAATGGGGTTAGAGGGAGGTAGGGAAGGGGCCTCTGAATCACACTTACTTTTCAAATGTTGGCATTTATACAATTTTGTATATTTTTTGCAATACCATATGCATGCCCTCCAAGTTTTTAAAAATTCCCTAGACACCTGATTTTCTATAAGCACCACATCTAATGAAGGTCTGTGATTCCATTGCAGAGAATAGCTGTGGTTCCTGGAATTTCTTTGGAGCAGAAAGCCCTGCAGACTGAAGGAGCCAATTTTACTTTTACTAAAGTAAATCCTTAAGGGCCCCAAAGCCAGCTCAGCAATTGCTGGGGACTTTCCAGAGACATCACTCACAGTGCCTGATTGGAAACAGTCCTCTAACTTGCCAGAACTGGGTAGGTCAGGCTGAGGCAAGCTTGGCTGTAACCATGTAAGTGGAATCTAGAAGCACGTTCCAGAAAGAGCCATGGTTCAAGTATAAAACCAGATGCAAGTGCACCTGGGTTTCAGTTAGCACAACTGTGAGTCTCTCCCAGGCAGAACTGGAGACACTGACCTGGTACGTGGAGGGACAGACCTGGAACAAACTCCAGACTTTAAATTCTGACCTTTCTTGACATGTAACCCTCGGTCAACCCTGGGCACAGTTTAACAAAAGCATATGTCCAGGACTTATTGCAATGACTAAAGGGGAAAAAAAATCAGATTGCACCTTTTAAGCTTTTTTAAAAAAATTTTTATTTGCTCTCAATAGTTACAGAGCAATTTCTGCCCTGTGGGGACCCAAGAGGTCTTCTGGAGCCAGCTGGGCTCTCTGACTTCTGTTAGGGTCCTACTCCTCTTGCTGGAGGTTAGGACTCCATGCTCCTTAGTCAGGACATGGCAGTCACCACCAGCATAGCAACAATTCTGCAGACCAGCTAGCCAGGCTCTTTGGTTTGCTTTGGTTTGGTCTGGTTCTGTCTTGTGAATACTGTCTTCAGGTATCATCAGGGAGACTTGGTTAATAGGGTAGAAATTTTGAAAGGACAAGGGCCTCGCTTCTGCCTGCCTTGTTTCCAGAGCAGCTACCTGCACGGGCACCTGGCAGAGGGACAGGAAGCCATCAGGAACCTTCTATGCTCCCAGCGGGAACAGCCCAACAGATGAGGCTTGGAAATTGGCAGGAAGTTCAGAAGGGAACAGGAAGTAGCTCTGTGTGACCTCATAGGCAGAGCCCAGTGACCAGCCCTGCGATAGTCCACTTCCTCCTGATCTGTCCACTCCACTGTGCACCTGATGGCCACACATCCAGCAGCCATCATTATCACCTCTACCCACACCTATAGCTGCCCTTCCCACCTCCCAGCACCGACTCCCCAGCACAGGGCCAAACTGAGGACTGTTTCCCCAGCTCTCCTCATTCAGCCCCCCTCTGCTGTCCTTACAGCCTCCAGTGCAATCTTGCTAATCTGAGAACCGATTTGGAGATGCTATAAAATTAGCAATACCCTCTTCTTTTTCTAGAAAGAATCCAAGATCAAAAAAGAACTGAAATAACACGAATTCCATTTTTACTGAAAGAAGAGAATACCTAAAACACCAGTAGTCAGTGAGGAAGGTGAGAGAAAAAAGTTACTTGCGTCACAGATGGGTGATCTATACAAAGATTTGACAGGGAAAAGGAAGAAAACAAAACAAGAAAAAACAGATAGTGGGTCAAGAAGATTCAGTGTCAGCCAGGTGTGGCAGTGCAGGCCTGTAACCCCAGCAATCCAGGAGGCTGAGGCAAGGAGGGTTGCAAATTGGAGCACAGCTTGGAAAATTTAGTGACTTATGGTGACCATGTCTCAAAATAAAATAATGAAATAAAATAAAATGGACTGGGGTTGTAACCCAGTTCGAAGGTCTTAGAGTCAATTCCCAGTGCCTTGGAGAAGGAGAAAAAGAGAGAGAAGAGGGGGAGGGAGAAGAGATCATTCAGTGACAAATATTGCTTTACACAAGGTGAAAACTCAAATCAGAAACTCAGGAAAACTTAGCAGAGCATTTCCTTCACAAAGAAAACGCACACAGTGGTGCTGACGGTGAGGGATGAGGTGAAAACAGGAGGAAATCAATCCTAAAGTGGCAGAGCCCAAGAGGAAGTGAAAGAGAAAGATAAACCACTTCACTCTCATTCTTCAAATGAGGCCTTGCATTTGTGAGAGTTAAAGGGAAAATAAATACTGCTGCAGAATGGGCAAGAGGAGCAAGGAGAAAGCAAATGAAATGTGTTGGTTAATGCTCAGCTTGGGTCCCCTAGCTGAACTGAGTCAGCGCGGTGCTGGGTGAAGAAAACTGGGGGGGAAGATGGTGTGCTGTTGATCCTCCTGGAGAGCCTTTCAGGCTGGTTTTCCTGACCTGAACCCGGCTGTTCTTATTGCTGGAGGAGTTCTGGCCCTCACTGTCACTGAGGATGGCTGCGGTTCTTTTGGGGCAAGCTCCGGTCCTTACCTTGAGTGCCACTCCCTGGCTCCAGTGCAGATCCTTCCGCCTGCTGGCACATATCTATCCTTCATCCTGCTGGCGCGGACCTTCTAACTTCCGCCACGGTCTTTGGGCCTGCCCAGTGCAGATCTTTAACACAAACTTGCATGAGACATTGCCACAGACTGTAGGCCTTGAACTGGACTCATGCAGGACATTGCTGTGGGATCCAGGCCTTCAGCTGGCTTCTTTGGGTCTCTAGTGTGTGAACAGAATTCCCATACTCTTTGGCATTTGACTCTGGGTGAACACTATAAAATAATCTCTAAATTGATTATGTTTCCTATATCAAATCGTTTCCCTGACTACAACAAAATGAAAATAAAAAACACATCCCTGGGAAAATGTGAGACAGATCTGAAAGGTCAGGTATTTGTGTATGCATTAAATGTCCCCAAAAGGCTACACAGAAGTTGACAATATGGCTTGTTTCTAGGGAGGGAAATTGCTTGCAGGGTGGGACTTGGAGGGTAAAAAGAAGACAGAGTAAAAGGCAAAATTTTCACTTTCATGTTTTTCAGAATTTTAGCATGTGGGGACAGATTATTTTATCAAAAAAAATTCCAACAAAGCAAACCCCACCCCCGGTGTCCCCACACAAGTCTGATTGTTATTCTCTTTGTGTAGTAGGAGCGTAACACTGGGTCCAGGGCGCCCATTCGTTACTTTTCTACTGTAAATTTGTACTTTAGCATAATATCAGCTCACTGCATGTCTCAACACTTTTCCCTGAGGAACACAGGAGCCAATCTGTACATTTACTTCCTTGATATGATGAATGGCAAGGTGTGTGCTGGTGTGCAAAAGTGGCAAAATGGGATATTTTTACCCATGTTATGCTCTATCTAACCGGTTCTGTGGGTGTTTACCCAAGCATCACAGAGGGTGCAATAGATCCTCACCTCTCTAAGATTTGCTCTTAAAAATTTTTCTTTTGGTTTTTCTGGTACAAGTAGCCCAATTCAGTACAATAGCATATGGAAAACCAGGTTTTCAGATTTTGGAGGAGGTCAAAAGTGAATCATCAGATTACTCATGAATGAATGATGAAGATAATTCATTGCAGTAGAAGCCATGATTTCATAACAGAAAAGTTGTGTGGATGAATGACTATGATGATGATGACAATTTTGACATTGGCCATGTGAGCCAAAGTTCCTGTGACAGTGAAATGGACTGATACAGGGAATGCAGACCTCCCTGATTCAGATGGTGAAGAAAACAGAAGTGTGAGCACATATTTGACTAGTCAAAATATTGCAAAATAGCCATGAAACCAAATGGAACAATCTGATGTTAGAACAAGGTCCAAAAATATGGTGAGGGCCTTGGCAGGGGTGAAACATATTGGACAGAATGCCAGTGCTACCATTCAATATTTGAAATTGTAATAGATGAAATGCTACAAGACACTGTGAGATACCCAAAGGCCAAAATGTAAGTAAAACATTCTGTGTACATCAATAGCCATATTAAAAAATATTTATTATGACACCCCACTAGCTGAACTGAAAGCATTTATAGGTCTGCTGTATCTAGCAGGGATTTCTCATAGTAACTGAAGAAATGTAAAAGACTTATGGAAAAGCAGTGGGTCAAAATATGGCGTAAAAGTGCATGCCCTTGTAGATGCAAAGATTTGTTATGCTTTCAATTTAGATATTTATCCTGGAACTCAGTCATTGTGTTCTTATTCATAGAGTAATAAACCAAATGATGTTGTTAATAGACGTGTTGCCCCCATCTCCCAAACTAAATGGAATGTGACATTTGACAATTGTTTTACCAGTTTCCAATTGATGTTACATTTGCTGGCAAAGCACAGGTTGACCAGCACAGGAACTGTACACAAGAACAAAGCAGAAATTCCAAATGAAATGTTACAATTTCAAAATAGAGAATTGCATAGTGTAAACTTTGAATTTCAGAAAGATACATTGGCCTCGTATTTGGCAAAGAAAACCAAACCGGTACTACTGATGTCAATATTTCACCATGATGGGGAAATATTGATAGGGAAAACTGGACAAAATGGAAGACTGGGATGGAAACTTCCCACAACAAACCCAAAGGTGGAGTACATGGTGTTGGTAGGTATGCAGCAGCAGTGATGTCACTTAAAACACAAAGCATTGGCCAGCGGTTGTATTTTCCTCAATCCTAAATATATGCAGGATAGATAGTTTGATAGTTTACAGAGAAAACTGCAAAATATCACAGAGTTTTTTTCTAGAGAATTGAGACTGGAGCTCAAAAGAGATCATTCACAGCAGAGAAAAGCAAAATATGAAAAAAAAAATTGTGGAGCACACTGGTGAGCTGATAAGTACACAGCGAGGCACAGCATCACAAAGACCTGTGCAACAACAGGAAAACCAAAATGATGTCCATGGTGCTCTATAAGAAAGTAGAGAGAAAATGTATGTGCTGCTTGTGAGCGACATTGGTGCAGGGAGCATGCAGTTGTTATGTGTGAGGACTGCCGTGGGTGTGACTCGGAGATGTCACTGCAGCAGTAAGTAGATCATGATGCGCCTAGTAGGTGGCCATGACTATTATGACTTCTGCTCTGCCTTTTAGTATTTGTCTTCTGGAGAAATGATTATGCTGGAACATTTTTTTTTATGTCATTTCTCAGTGAGCTGGAAAAGGTTGCCCTGCTGACGAGAGTGCTGGTTTGTAGGAATCGGAGTCATGTTGACATTTACAGAGAGCTTTCCAGCTAAACTTCAAACACTCTGTGCTCTAAGCCTGCTGGCATGGCCTGTTGGTGTTATTTCTGGGGCTCTAATGGACCCACCACTTCCATCAGATTCCCCGGGAAAAGGGCAAAGTAATTGGTTTCCTTCAGGGTTCCAGCAAAGTTAGGCCGACACCATTTGAGCACAGAGGTGCTTGAGACAGGGCGGAAGCTGAATTCTGTGACCAGGCCACAGTGGCTGTGCATTACTTTCCCATGCTGTCGCAGTCAGGGATTGCAAGGAGAACAAGACAATACAAGACACATTATTTATAGTATTATTTTATGATGATCACCGAAGGAGTTAAATACAAAGAAAGTACAGGAAATCTATCCACACCCTAAAGACCCAAGGAATTCCAGCCATGGGCCTGGATCCCATAGCAGTGTCCTGTGTGGGTTCAGCGGAAGTCCTGGAGCCCATGGTAATGCCTCCCATGAGTCCAGCCGGAGGTCTAGAGTCCATGACAGTGCTCATGCAAGTCCGTTTCATAGATCTGCACTAGGATGGCCCAATGGTCAGCGGTAGAAGCTAGAAAGGCCACCCCAGCAGGGTGAAGGATCTGCGCCAGCAGGCTGAGGGTTCCTTATTGGAGCCAAGAAGCAATGCTCAAAGTAAGGACCAGGGCTCCCCTGAAAAGTACCACAGCCATCCTCAACGACAGCAAGGTCCTGAGCTCCTCTGATAATAGTAGTCGAGTTCATATCAAGGAAGTCAGTATGACAAACTCCTCCAGGAGAACCAACAGCTCCAAAAGAACCAACAGCTCTAAACAACAATGCTCACGTAGGAGAACCCACAACACTACTCTTCCTCTCCAGGTCTCCTTTCTATGCTGGCAGCAGTCCTCGGGGGGGCCATCCACGCTCAGTACTATGCTGATTCAGTTCAGCTTGTATTTAAATTGACCACCACTTAAACTGACTACATATTCTATTTGTTTTGTTGCACAGAATTGGCTCATTTTAAATATTGACATCTTTTTGTTCAGTTCTGGGGACATACCTGTAAGCAGAACTAACAAGGTCGCTCTGTCCTCTGGGGCCCCACATGCAAGAAGGGGGTGTCCAGTCAGCTCAAGCAGCATTAGAAGTCACAGCCTGTCACCTCCTATGAGTCATAGACTCCAGGTCTTTGGAGGAGAAGAACGTTAAAGAGTTTATGAACGTGTTTCAAAACCACCTTTTACATACTCTTTGTGTGCCCGTGTGAGTCCCCTTAGAATACATTGTTAGATCTGGAATTTCTGGGTTAAATGACGTTAGGGTTTTTTTTGTTTTTGTGTTTGTTTGTTTGTTTGTTTGTTTTGAGACAAGGTCTCACTATGTAGTCCAGGCTGGCCTTGAACTCACTGTGGAGCCCAGGCTGGCCTCAAACTCTTGGCAATCCTCCTGAGTGCTGGGATTATAGGCAGGTGCTACCACACCCAGCGATTTTGATAATATTTATTTATGTCAGAAACTCAATGGTCTTTCCAATGTCCTTTTATTGTCTTCCTCCTTTTCACAGTGACTCTTCTGAGTTTTTGCCAAGCATAGGTTAAAAACACATTTTCCAGCCTCCCTAGCTGCTACATGAAGACATGATACTAAACCCCGGCTGGCAGGAAGTGTGGTCAGACTCAGGGTCCACCATTCTGCAGCCAGGATTCAACAACAGCAAGCAGACAACATTCTGGGAGAAGAGGGCTGCATCTGTGCTGAACAAGTACAGGTTTTTTTCCTAGCCATTCATTATTCCCTAAACAATACAGTGTCACAACTATTTACATGGCATTTACGTTGTATTAGATATTTTAAAAAATAAGCTAGAGAGGATTTAAAACACACAGGAGGATGTGCATAAATTATGTGCAAATGTAACACTTTCTTTCTTTGAGACAGGCTCTCACTATGTATTTCAGGCTGGCCTTGAACTCATCATGTGGCCCAGGATGGCCTCAAACTCATGGCCACCCTCCTGCCTCAGCCTCCCAAGTATTGGGATTACAGGCATGTGCCACAATGCACAGCTATTCTATTTTGTATAGTATGGGAGCCTGAGCAGCCTCAGATTTGGTATTTATGAAGGTCCTGGAATGGATCCCCTGTCCATATTGAGGGACAACTGGAGCACATGAAACTTTTGGATTGTGCTCTTAAAAGAAGCTGTTAGCTTCACTTCCTGTGTTCCCGTGAAGGTGGTTCTCTGCAGGACAGATGTGCTGGGGGTCAGCTACTTCCAAGTGGTAACTACCAACACCCCCGAGAAGAAACCTGGGTCTCGGATAACCCAGTGGCACGGAGCCAGCTGCTCCCCAGGACTCGGCTGGTTTACTTGTTTGTGTTGAGAACAAATAACCCCCAACCCAGTCTCTCTTGTTGGGGGGTCACTTACTGACACTTTGCCTTTGAAATAAACCAGAGCCAATCTGTGTTCCTAGGCCTAAGGTTGCTTCGGAGGAAGAGACTCCAGCCACCACGACCCCACGTAAGGCCCGCCCCAGCCATGCTGACCTCAGCGGGAGGGGCTACACCCCAAGGAGACCAGGCTGTCCCAAGGGCTGTGCTTCACAGTGCCCTGACCGGTCTCCAAAGGGACCTCATGAACTTTGTTTCCATGTCAACCCCACCCTAGGAAAAAATCCTGCTTTCCTAACACATCCTAGGAGCGCTTGCTCACCCTGGCGCCTTTGGTGCACTACGCTCCCGTCATGCTTGGTTCGATAAGAGCGAAACTCTCATTATGAAACGCAGGCATCACCAAAGCCAAGTGCAGGGCCCACGGCCCATCCCGGCTGCTGGAATCACCGTTTCCAGGGACCCTGTCTTGTTCTCTCCCCTCCTGCCCCTCCTTTCACTTCCCCTCTCTTCCTCCCTCTGCTTCCCCTGCTGCCTCTTCCTCCTCTCCTTCCCTCCTGCCTCCTCTGCCCTCTCTGCTCCTGTTCCCTCTGTCTTTCCCTTCCCAGATGGGCATCCGAGTGCCCGGTGACTCAGCAGGCCTGCGTCTCCCCAGGCAGGTGTGTCTGGTTCAGTCACGTTAAAAATACACCACTTGGCCACACGCAGTTGACGCGTCAATCTGTTCCCAGCCTCTGCTTTCTAGGAACAGGCTGCTCAAAACCCAAACGAGGGCTGGGTGAGACTAAAGAAGGAGAGGCGCAGACTCGGGACCAGCCTTCCAAGCCCACGCGTCACGCTTCCCCATGCGCTCAGAAAGGACTTGTCCCCACGCTGAGGGTCAGGCCAGTGTCCAGTGTCGCCGTGCTGGCTGCCTCCTTTGGACCTCGGAGTGAGCCATGGGAAGAAGCTGGTCTGCAGGGGAGCTGGGCTGTGTTCAGCAAACACCTCCTATGTGCCGGGCCTGGGCTTGCTTTGGTTTTGTTCGTTTTTGAGACAGGGTCTCACTATGTAATTTAGGCTGGAGTTGAACTCACTATCTAGCCCAGGCTGGCATTGACCTCACAGAGATCCTCCTGCCTCAGCCCCCTGAGTTCTGGGCTCACAGGTGCACACCACCGCACCTTGCTAACTGGAATCCTGGCCGAGGGATCCTGGGGAATTTACCTTTCAGGGTTTCAGTTTATTTGGACTAAAAACATGTACAACGTTTGCTAGTAATTCTTTCCAGGTTGGGCTCCACCACTGTAGGGCAATTACTGAACATCTCCGAGTCTTGGTCTCTTCATCTTGAAAATGGGAGTGGAAATCAAGACCACGTGCGATAACTCACTTAAGATACCTTTTAAAACTAGGCTGCTAAAAGTGAGGGCGTCATCTAAGCTCTGCTTCATAGCACACGAGCACCCCTGCCTTCTTAGGACCTTGTCAGTTTTGCAGGTAGAAATGCAGGACTCTGGGAGCTGTGACTGTGTGTGGGTGTGGGAGGGTGGGTGGGTGCACACGTGTGAGCACGCATGTGTGCTTTCTTCTTGTACTTGAAGAAAATGGTCTGGAAAATAGATTTTATCAAAATCCTGGCACACACACAAAAAAAAAAATCCTGGCACTAGAGGAAACCAGTCTCCAGCATTCAGTTAAGGGGTAGCAAAGGTCCTGGAGCGATCCCTGGAAAACCATACCTTTCTTTTTAACCAATAAAATGTGGCAAAAGCGACAGGGGCCAGTTGTGGGGTTAAGACTTACAATGCCCTAGAAACTTAGACCTTTGTGTTTGGGCCCCTGAGCCATTGGCAGGAAGCTGTGTCTCTGCAGCAGACACCATGGGCACCAGTGCGGGAGACACGGAGAGCGTAGAGGAAAAGGGAGGGAGGCCCAGCTGCCCCACGTCCCAGCCGAGCCAGCCTTCCAGCCCCACCATGGCTCTACATTGGGAGAGGCCCAGCCTGGACATGTCAGCCCAGTCCTGCCCCAGGTGACCATGGTCCCAGCCCAGATCACATGCAGCCAGATCAGCCCAGCAGACCCCAATAAACCTGCATACTCTTGGGAGATGATACAGCTATAGTCTCAGCTGTTGAGGAGGCTGAGGCAGGAGGATCAACTGAACCTGGAGTTTGAGACCAGCCTGTACAACATGGTGTGACCCCAATTCAAAAACAAAAATTTTGTCTCGAGCCATTCTCTTTCGGCATTGTGTGTGTCACATAGCAGTGCACGCTGGAAACAGCCACCTTTGAGCTGTCACGTGGATTAAATCGCAGGCTTGCTAGGAAGGGGATAGGGAGGGCAGCAGGAACTTAGTGTGGGCGAGAAGAGGGTGCCGAGGCAGGGAAGAGCCCAGACGTTTCTAAGCGCCCACACCGTGTGCTCAGAAATGGTGCAAAGAAGCAATTTAGTGAGAGTCCCTGGAGGAGATGGGGACACTTCCAGGTGTGATAGCCGCTTCGCTTAGCATGGGGCTGAGGAAGGGGGTGTGCAAGGTGGGGATCGGCTGTGCCCTAAGGGCTAACGCCTGGCAAATTTCCAAGTCCCCATTATCACGGAATTGTCACCCGTCAAGGCTGCCAACAGGTAGGGAGGAGGAGGAGGGCGATGAGCCTCTGTGCTTCTCCGCATCCAGTGCCAGGTACACCCAACCGACGCCTCCAGTGCCAGGTACACCCAACCGACGCCTCCACCGAACACACGCTCGGAAACCAGAACAGCCACACACACACACACTCTCTCTCTGTCTCTGTCTCTCTGTCTCTCTCTCTCTGTCTCCCCCCGTCTCTCTCACTCCCCACACACTCAGAGCGCAAACTCTCGGCTTCTCACTCACTCCCAGAAGAGGGGCAGGAGTGTGACTTCCAGTGCCCGTTCCTCTTCCCTTGGGTTCATTTTCTCAGGAAAAGACGACGACAGTGACGACGATGATGGCCACAGTTCACTGAAACTAACTACACGCCGGGCTTTCCTTACTGCACCTCACACACAAGAATGTGTGTGTCATTCCCTTGCCTAATAGTACCATTATTGTCACCGTCCCCGTTCGACAGATGAGGAAACTCGGAACAGGGACTTTCCATGCTTCTGTCCATCCTTGTGTTTTGAGACAGGGTCTGGCTATGTAGCTAAGGCTGGCTTTGAACGCACTATGTAACCCAGGCTGGCTGGAACTCACAGTGGTCCTCCTGCCTCAGCTTCTCGAGTGCCGGAATAGGTGGGCGCAACCACATCTTGCTCTTCTGTCCACTGTTGAACATTACCTAAAATTGTAGAAATTCAACAAGTTTGGCTAAGTCACAGCATCGCAGCTGCCCTAATGGGGAGCCAGGCCACCCACGGTCTCAGCCTCCAGGGATCAGGGAGATGGGCTGCGGCTACGAGCAGCTCCCCTTCCCCTGCATAAGACAGGGATTCCCAGGGCTGTGCCTGGGACACTTGGGCCCTGTCTGGGTCAGGAGGTCCTCGATGTGTCTCCGTAGGGCAGCAAGGGCTGGGGACTGGCTGGCAGGGTTCCCCTGGCCACCTGTCTCTTGTCTACTTCTGAACTGGCCCCGAGCAAGGTCCCCGGGGTTTCTGGTCTGCACAGAAAGGGAGGACAGTGAGCATCCCCCAGCCCTGGCCTCGGGCTGACTGGGCCCTCTCGGGGTCCCTGTGGCCTCCCTCCCGGCAAAGGCGCTGGGCTCCAGACAGCACCGCCCATCCCCGCCGGCCCTGCCGGGTGATGGATGGTACTGCTGTTCCTGTGGGTTCCGAGAGCGCCTCTGAATAATAAGTTGGCAAAATGACTCTTCTCTCTTGCTTTGCCCACTTCTGATTCATTTGCTCTTTCTAAGTCATCCGTCTCTTTTGAATTAGAAGAAGAAAGAAAAAGAATGAGCAAGAGGAGGAGGAGGTGACACAGGGGAACAAGGCACCATGAGTCCCACCTCTACATTTTTCAGACAGTGGCACTGTCACCAGCATCCCTGTCTGGGGACGTTGGGTGTATGTGTGTGTGTGCGCGTGTGTGTGCGTGTGCATGTGTGCGCATGTGCACGTGCATGTGTGTGTGTGTGTGCATGTGTGCTTTTGCCAGTTGGATCTGCAAATTCACCCTGTTGTCCAATTCCAGAATGACAAAAGCCACAGTGCAGGGTCTGGAGGGGAAGGCAGGGTTCTTTCTGGGAGGCCCCAAGTTGCACCTGCCTCCCCCCCCCCCGCCCCGTGACACCAGTCCTGCCTTCCTGCCCGCCACAGGGATGGGGAACTTCCCACCCCTGGAGAGGAGCAGCCGTGGAGGTGGGAACAGGAAGAAGATGGGGCTCCAGGAGGTCACACAATGATCACCAGGCACTGGGTGACACAGGGGAACAAGACTGCTGCCCCCCCCAGGATGACTGTATGTAACATAGCAAATATGGGGGGGGTCTCTTCTATCTTCTCTTTGAAAGCAAGTGTTGTTTTTTTTTGTTTCATTATGATTAATTGCTTTACTCTGTTCAATATTCTCTTCCGATTGATTTTATAATGTTCTGTCTTTGGTTTGATCTTCCTATACTTAATTGACTAGACAACTATTGTGAAGGTAATGAGATATACTATGGAACCTATTACTGTTATCCCGGTAACCTGCTGTGAAGTCCTGTACCAAAGTCACTGCACTGTCTCAATTGGCTTTGTTCTGTCTTGTTCTGTTGTATTTCTACTACCTTCAAAATTTAAAAAAAGAAGAAGAAAAGGGTAAAATAAGTAGTAGTAGTAATAGTTTGAAGCTCTTACTACATATTATTTATTTATCATGCACTGTTGATATCCTAATACAAAGAGGGAGTCTCTCAAAAGAATAAAGAATTTACCTTGAATTGTGGTGAAATTGAAGTTATATTTTCAAAGAGCATAATACTTAACTTTGGCCAGACTTGGATTTTTAGGGTACTTTCTTTTGTCCCAGGTTAACGGGAGTTTTTAGTGAGCAGAGAACAATTCCTCATGCCAGATATAGTTCCCGATAGAAGAGGTTATCCAGAACTTCCTCCTCCTAAACAGGGCAGTGTTTATATGGTTGAATTTTTCTTTTCACTAAACTGGGAACCCTTTGCTTTCTGCCATACTAAAACCCACTGCCGGATTCCTTTCTTCCTTCTTTTTTCTCCAGCAGGTTACGCTCACACACCAGGATGGCTGAGGACCCGTCCCTGCACGGAAGCAGGGAGTCGCATTGGGGCCACTCTGGGTGGCAGAGGGCGGAGGCTGGAAGCTTCAGTTTGAGTGTTTGTGAGTGTTTTTCCCCTGGGATAAATTTCCCCAGAAAATAAATGTCCTGCCTGAATTAATCGTATTTTTAAAGGAGAGAGAGTCATCGTATTGTAAAGGCGGATCGTAAAAAGATGCATCAATCTGTCAGGAAGACTGGTATTTGTTTGGCACACACAGCAACCTGAGGAGTCTGGACCCCAGGGGGGCCCTGCAAGCACAGCTTCGCCTCTCTACCGGGGTCCCTGCAGTTGCTCTGGCCTCCCTCAGGGCTCACGGGGTCTTCATTTGCACCCTTAGACCATCCAGGGTAGCAGCTTGGCGTGCTGATGAAGGAGGCTGTGTTCGGGGAATGATCCCAGCCTCGGGCCCGTCCCTTAGCAGACACCTAGAACACTTCTGCAATCTCAGACAACACTGCAGAAATATTTGCCGTTCGTTTCATTCTTCTAGAAAATTACATAAGCTGTACATAAGCACATAGATAAGAAAGAAAAACCTCATGAGTCATATGTGAGGTGCCTGGCATAAAAATTATAGAAATGAGAAAGGTTTGCAGCTAATGTAACATAGATATAGGTGAAATGCTAAGCAGGAACATGAAAGGTCCCCCCTGTCTACTTGATGCATCTTCTAACCCTCTTCTGTATTGTCTTGGTTACTTTTCTCATTGCTAGGACAAAATACCCTGACATCCAAAATTAAAGGAAGAAAAGTTTTCTTAGTTCACAGTTTGTGGAGGTCTCAGTCCATAATTGGCTGGCTCCGAGGCAGGGTGGATGGCAGAGAGGCATCACAGAGAAGTGGTCCCTGGCAGGCAGAAGACAGCAATGCAAGCAAGGGACCAGACAAGCCTCTTTCTGCCCCTTATATTTCATACAGTCTACTTAGGGGAGGTAGCACTCACACCCTTAATCCTTGTGCCCTTGATCCTAGCACTGCATCATGAATCAATTTCAGTGTCACACACTCTAAATCGAGCCACCTCAGAAAAAAAAGGCCTCACCTATGAGCACATGAGGCTTGGGGGGGAATCCAGACACAAGCCATAACGTGTGTGTTTCCATTCATCCCCACATGATATACATCTGTAATTTGTTTTTGCTATGTGAGTAGGGTCATACAATAGATCTTTTCAAAATCATGTTAGTAGTTTTTCCTTTGTGCACTATTTGATTCGAGGTTCCTTTAAAAAATAACTGTAAGAGAATACACTTTTATCATAAAATCTTCAAACTTTATAGAGGTGTAACATAACACAAAAACCCAAACTAAAAGCCTTCCCTTTCTTTCCCTTAGTCCCAGTCCCCAGAGCAAACTGGTGAAATAACTATGTCTCCTTCTAGCACTGCAAGCATTTCAACACATCCATCCTTGATCCGTTCATGTAGAAGATGAAAAAGTGAGCGCACAGGTGGAGGTACAGAACTCAGCACTGTGACTTCGAGGGACTTCTACCTCTCAGGTGTCTGCCCAGAGCCAGTTTCTACTGGTGCCTCTAATCCCTCTCAACCTTGTCTGGTGACACTTCTCAACATGGCCCACGCCACCGTCCCCTCCCACCAACATCCTTGGGCTGTCCTGTGCCAACAGACCTCATATTCTCCGCTGGCCAGGAGGGAGCCTGCTAATCCTGGGTTTCACCAGTGCCTGTGGTCTCTGAGCCCGGGGCCAGACTCAACTGGCCGCTTGTGTTTGTTCTTTTGGTACTTAAATGACCAATGACAATGAAATGGACAGAGGAGCCTTGCCAAGACCCTGCGAGGAGGGTAGGAACGCACACAGATGACCGGCCTGGGTCTGCCCTTAAGCCCACTCCCTCACCACGCATCAGTCAGTGCTTACCAGAGACACAGGTTTAGCGCAAGACACACAGATCTGTAAGAATTTGCAAGAACAGCTTACAGCGGCCATCAGCGGAGTGAGGCGTGGAAGCGTGCAGGAGGGTTGTCAGTCCAAGGCCTGGAGCCCACTCTAGCGTCTGTGCGAGTCTTCGTAGGAGGCCCAAGGGCCTGCGCCAGAAGCCAGGAGATAATTTCTGAGGGGAAGCTGGAGACTGGGGCTTCTCCAAAGAAATAGAAGCGAGCCTGGCTTGTGTCCCTTTTATTCTATTCAGGCGACAAGGCACCTGGGGTGGGTCTTCTGTCTTCAGTAGATCCCCTCAGCCACATCTAGAACTACACTGAGCCAATTCAGTTGGGTGTTTCTTACTCAGTTACTTACTTAGTCAGTTAACTACCCTAGGAACAAGCCTCCGATATCCTTAGCCAGATGTGTCTACAGCGTCGCCAGCAACTGGGTGCTCCCATCTGGCCAGAAGAGAGCATTTGTCCCTTGGTGGCACTAGGGTGCCCACTTGGGTGTCCCAGAGGCATCCACCGGACACACCCAGTGCACTGACATATTCCATCCAGCCGCCTGTGACCAGGTGACTCTAAGGGCCGAGCCAAACCCGTGATGGAGCCCAGACCCGCACGGTGGTACTGAACACGATCGTGGAAACGTAGTCTCCTACCTGTTCACCGTGGCCCCGAGACCCGGCTGGAGGTCAGCCTGGTGCGCAGCTGTGGTGCGTGGCGCCATTCTCCCCACGGACTAGTCTGCCGCCTCAAGACAGATCCCTGGTGCTGGAGCGCCCTCTCGCGGGCCACTGAGATCGCGTGGCGAGGAAGCAGGACCCTGCACCGCCGACGGGCTGTAGAATAGTGCTGTGCACGCACGCCCGGGATTGCATTCCAGAAAGTCAGGAACTTCCTCTTCGCGCGCTCTGGGCCCCAGGACACCCTCAAGCCTTCCCAGGCCTAAGGAAGAGCAACCAGCCAGGCCCCAGCCCCGGGCCAATGGAAGGCACCGGGTCCCCAGCGGGTGTGGCTTCGAAGCCCGGAAGCTCCAGGCCTGAGATTCACCCAAAAGTTGCATCCTGTCCCCAGCTCCCAACGCAAGGTCTCCAGCCAGGGTCCCCCACAGCCCCAGCGTTCCGGGTCCTTTTCTGCCCGCCCGCACCCTGGCTACACCTGTGGGCGGGGATGCGATCTGCCTTTCACAGAGGAAGCGACACAGGGCGGGGTTGCCTGGGGCGGCTGCGGGAGCTCCGAGCCCCAGCCTCCTTGGTGTCCAAGCACAGCCTCCCCCCCACCCCACGACTCCGAGCCCCAAAAGTGGTCCTGTCCATTTCCCTTCTCTAGGATCAGTGGGGTCCAGAGGCTCGGAGGCGGGCTGGGGGGGGGGGGAAGAGGAGGAGAGGGAGGGGGAGAAGGTGAGGGAGGAGGAGAGAGGCGCTGTTGGTCGCGCCCTCTGGGATTGGGTTCAGGGTAAAGGCGCCCTCGGGTTCATTCCTGGTCTTCACTCGCAGAATTTCTGGAGTGGTGCTGAGGAAGCTTCATATTTTAAAAACAGCTTCAAGAGGCAAAGGGAGCCTTCGCCTGTACCTTATTTTGAATGCATCAAAAAAAAAAAAAAAGGATGGGGGTCAGGGATTTAGTTCAGCGGCATAAGCACCTGCTGGCAAGTGCGCGGTTGTGAGTTCGATCCCCGGTACCACAAAAAAAATAAATAAATAAAAAATAAAAGAGGATCAGTTGATGGCTGGGTAGAGGGAGGAGCTGACGGATCGTGTGGAACTGTGCAAACAGAGCAAACAGAGCAGACTGCATGCCGAGGTACTCAGGAGGTGGGCAACACTGCCCACTGCCCACTGCCCAGGCCTTCAGCTTCGCAAGTTTACAAAGGGCACCAAAGGTGTGGGGGAAGCGCTCCCAAATGAGGTGCAGGCCAGCGAGGCCACTGCTAGGAGTGAAGGCTCCTCAGAGGGCTTTTGGAGGGGGGGTCCCCCCAGGGCACCCCTCACTCCCTCTGTGCCCTCCCACCTCCAGTCTGAGTCTTCAGGAAGTCAGTCTGTCCCGGCCTCCCCCCACCTCCTTGGGCTTTGTCCTGCCTGGGGCTCCGGAACCCAAGCGAGGAGGGACCTCACTGGGGTGCACTTGGGTGGATTTGGGGCAGGGAATGCAGAGGGCACTACAAGTTCCCGCTGCTCACAGCGGCCCTGCAGCACGTTGGCCAGAGCAGAGCCATGAAACACCTGCACCTTACCTGTCTTGATGGGGCAGCTTCTGGAACACCGCAGCCTGCGTGTGGGTGTGGGCAGGGACAGCAGAAGGAGCAGAGTGACACCCACAACTCCCCTGGAGCAGCCCCTTTCCGGGAGGAGCCAGGGCTCCAGCCTTCGATCTGGAGCCACTTTGTCACCTTGTACTGTGACCCTGACTCCAAGGCTGGTCCTGGCATTGTAAGCAATGACAGGGCTGTCACAAGCTGCTCCCAGATTCCATGGGGGCCCTAAACCTGCGCTAATCCTCAGGGCCAGCCCAGCGCTGCGATTCAGATGCCTCTTTCTTGAAGTCAGTCTTTTTTCCCATGATGCACCCATTTGCTCCCCCAGTTTTCCTTACAAGTTAGGAGAGGGCCTTTAGCCCTCTCTCATGCTCCAGCCATGTGCTTCTGCACTTTCCCCTTCAGCCCTGGTGACCTGGGTGTGGCCGTGGTGCTTTCTGGCCCACTTCCTGCACACTCCATGCCCTGCGTTTTCAGGGAAGAATCAATCAATCAATCAATCAATCCACTCCAAGAAGCAAAAGAGAAAAGCTTACATGCTACTTTTTGTCTTTGGGCCTCAGTTTCCCTATTTGTAACAGGAGAATAAGACTTGATATCTCCCCTGGACCCTGATCACTTGGGTTTTCTAGCTCTGGTTGCTAGGAAGTTGAGGCTGGAGGGACCTTTGGAGCCACATAGACCAACGTCCTCCAGAACAGATGGCAAAACTGAGGCTGACGGTGGCACCAAGAGAACTGGCAATGGAGCAGAGCGCAGGTCCCATGAGACCCCGCCTGGGCGCCCGATGCCAGGTCGGTTCCCTGCAGATGGCACCAGCCAGGGCAGGGGTGCAGGGAGGGGTGCGATGCCCTCCCTTGGGGCAGGGTGTCCGAGGACAGAGCAGAAGCAGGAGAAGCTGCACACAGCAAGGCCAGGAGGCGGAGGGTCCAGAATGCCCAGCCAGGAAACAGCAAAGATCCAGGGTGACGAGCTCACGATGGAACGGCTATTTGGGGCCATGGAATCAGGGGACCATGAAAGAGGCAGGAAAAGAGACCAACGCGGGATGCGGGCAGCAGCATTCGTGAGCCCCCTGGCCTGGCTCTGCCTCTCCACATGTCACAGCTGAGACTGACATCCCATTTCCTCAGAAAACCAGCTCAAGAAATACATTAATTTTAGATGGGCATGGTGGTGCACACTGGTAATCCCAGCACTTGGGAGGCTGAGGCAGGAGGATCTCCATGTGTTCAAGGTCAGCCTGGGCTACATAACATTTGATGACAACCTGAATTACATAGCAAGGCCCTGTCTCAAAATTTTAAAATTTTTTTAAAATTTAAATCATAAACCACAAGTTCATGCAGTCAAATCTTGCTGTATAATTAAAGGTAAATCAGAGATCACAAGTTTGAGCTGCAGTTAATGAGAAACCTGGAAGGCAAGTTGATGTAATAAAGTTGTTGACTCCATGGCTTTGAAGATACAGAGCTCAGGTTTGGCTGCTACCCTGTGTGTGCACAGATTAGGAAGGAACAAACAGCAAATATTTATACACCAGGAAGTAGAAAATTTAAATTAAATCTAAACTTCTCCTCTAGCATAACGACCGTGCAGTTGAATTTCGAATGAACCAGTACACAGAAAAGCATTCAGAACAAAGTCGATGTAAATATTTGCTGCACTGGTTATTTACAAGAAAGGGCAAGGAGCTCCCTGACGCTTGGGGTTTAACAGTTATCTCCCACAGACACTGATGTGAACTTTAAGGCCCTGAGTGTTTGTCATAGTAAACTACACCTGCTCCAAAGTTTCTAGTAGAAAGCTGTGTTTACTTGAACTCACAAAAAAATTTGAATTCGCTCTTGACGATCTTATGACAATTAAAAGGTCACATAAGCTCTAGTTCTAAAGACCTCAACCAGCCTGAAAACCCACCCCAACCCTCCTGAAGTCAGAAATACATGTAAAGATATTCCTCTTTATGTTGGGTATTTCACAAGCAAAAGAAACAAAATCACGAGTCTAAACAGATTCATTGTCGAATACAAGCCCCTGGAGACAATACTGCAACCCAGACAGACACTGTTATATTCAGTAATGAGGAGCTATGTTCCCCATCCTATTTTAGTTTTCATTTTGAGCCAGGGTCTTGCTAAGTTGCCAAGATCCCCCTACCTCAGCCTTCTCAAGTGCTGGGATTTTATGCCTGCATAGTGGGACTATGCCTGCACACACTTGGTTTACGAACATGTTTTAAACCTATGCCTGTAATCCTAGCACCCTGGGAGTCTGAGGCAAGAGCATCACAGTCTGAGCCTAGCCCAGGCGGTGCAGAGACAGAGACCTTGTATCAAGAATTAAAAATAAATAAAAGAGCTGGAGATGTGTCTCAGTGTGGAGGCCCTGGGTTCAGTCCCTAGTACAGAGAGACGGGAAAAGAGAGAGAGAAAGCTGGGCATGGTGGTGCATGCCTGCAATCCCAGCACTTGGGAGGTTGAGGTAGGAGGATCACTGCAAGTTCAAGGCCATCCTGGGCTACAAAGTGAGTTTTAAGGCAGCCTGAACTATATAGCCAGACCCTATCTCAAAAAAAAAAAAGAAAAAGAAAAGAAAAAAGAAAGATGTGACCTCCTGAGCCACACCCACTGTCCCCAGGCCCTGTCTCTTCTATGCCCCCGCCTCCCCACCTGCTCCATGTCCAGTTAGGTCAGCAGCCTCACAAACCACCCAAAGACTGGCTGGGCCGGCAGATCTCAATGGAGTCCCCCTGGGGGAGGACGTCGGCTCAGAGACAGCGTCTCCCAAGTCTGGCTCACAGCCCCAGGCCCACAGGACCACAGTGGTGCTAGGACACACACTGTCATCCCCATGTTAGGGGGGAAACTGAGGAACACAGAAAGGGGAAGTCTGCCTGGGTCAGAGCAGGGACCAGGCCCTGATTCCGAGGCCAGCACTTTCTCTACTTCTGCGATAGCAGCTTAGGATGCAAGAAAGAAGCTGGTTGTATTAAACACCCTGTGTTGAATCTCGAATTTCCAAAAGGCAAACATGCTTCCATTCTGGAAGTTATTGTCGGGCTATGGGGCCACAAGCGTCAGGGCTGTGACTGTGTCCTGACTTCCTGGCTTTCGGGCTGTGAGGCCATAAAACAAGGTGCCGTCTTCAGGGCTCTGGGCCTCTCAGTAGGGCAGCCAGGAACCAATGTTGAGCAAACAGGCAAATTCTGGCAAGCATCTAATTCCTATCCCAGCACCAGGCAAAACATGAGCGTGCATTTATTTATTTGTTTGTTTGTTTTCTTGGGTTTTTTGAGACAGAGTCTCACTATGCAGTTCAGGCTGCCCTGGAGCTCACTTTGTAGCCCAGGCTGGTCGGGAACTTGCAACAATCCTCCTGCCTCAGCTTCCCAAGTGCTGGGATTTTAAGCATGGGCTACCATGCCGGGCTAAAACATGAGCTTTTAAAAGGAAAATGATCAACAATGTGAAAATGTATTTTTCAACATGTCTCCTTTCTAACAAAACCCATGAAAAAACAGACTGCCCCTGTACATTTTTGGATCACTGTTAAAAAGTTATAAATACTAGCGATAGAAAAATGCCCAAGGCATCTCAGTCACTAGAATCCACCCAGTAGATGTACTGCTTCTTCATGTCACCCACAAAAAGTGACCCAGCACAGGTTGCAGAGTGGCTTCGTGGCCACTGGGCTCTTTGACACATGCTGGTGCCCCATGAGAAGTGGCCATGAGGAGAGACCTGAGTGGCTTGGTGTGGCCCAGGGAGGGGTAACACGTAGGGCCCTGTGCTCCAGCGAGGCCTGGAACTCTGCTCAGGTGCTGCCCCTGGTACTGCCGGGAACTCACGGTGACACCAATACTGTTTAGATGCTCAGGAGGGGCTCTGGGAGGTAAACTCTGCCCCAGGAAGTACTTTCCCAAGGGAGAGTGGCCATGGGCGGTGGAGGAAGAGATGTCCCCAAATAGCTGCTGGGAAGTAGGCAACTTCAGAGACACAAATGACCCATGTGAGCAGGCTGGCTTGGCCCACATTGAAGACACCCAGGAAGTCAACCCAAAACAACTGGAGGAAGCCGGTATACACTCAAGGATAGCAAGGTCCTGCAATCACCAAAGGCACCCATCACTGCCAACCCGACCTCCCTCACCCCACAGCAGGGGTCAGAAAAGTGAGAAAGGGCATTTCAGGTTAGGATCCCTTAAGCGTGCTCGTTGAGGTCCCTCAGCTGATGTGCATGAAGCTGTGACAGTTACACACTTAAAATGTTTAAGAGACCAGCTGCTGTCACAAGTAGAAATAAGCACCTCTGTCAACCGGAGATAGAGCAGGAACACACAGAGGGAAGGAAACCGGATCTCAGGGCGCTGGGCTCTGGCCCCAGGCAAGCAGCGGCCACAGCAGGGAAGGGATGTGAGCCCCTTGCTGGGCTGGAAAGGGCTTGCACTGACCGTGGCCTGGGCGACGGTTTATGTTTTGCACTTTGGAGACAAGAAGTTGCCATTCTCCCAGCCAAGAGCTAGATAGGCCAGTGGCTGCCAGGTGACTAAATCCACAGTGTCATAGATCCCCAGGGACAGGCGCCTCCTGCCACCAGGTAAGGCCACTACTGAACCGAGGGCCCAGGAAGTGGGTGGAAGCTACAACCACAGAATTTCCAGGTGAAGGCTACACACACACACACCACCCACGCGCGCGCACGAGCACTCATGCACACACACAATTTCTGTTCAAGATGAACCAGCAAGGTGACGCTCCAAGAGACCAAAAAGGAAGACCTAAGAGAAAATGCTAAAAGGGACACCCAATCAAACCAATAGCAGGGAGAAAAATTCATACTTAATGAAGTGAAATCGATGAACCAGTCACAAATGCACAATGCAAATACATGAGGCCTGGGGGCCACCAACATAAACCATGACAAGTGGTTTCTGTGGGATGGATTTTCCAGTGGGGAATTACTAAGCCTGCCCGAGTCTTTCAGTAGAGCAAACTAGCCTCCCCAAAAACCTGAACCAATTTGCATTCTCACCCATGTTTCGAGAGTACGGCTGTTTGCCAAATACTTGGTGATACTAGGGATTACATTTTAAAATATTTGCCCCATTGGGAAAGGAAAAAAAAGTAATTTTCTGACTACAGTATTTTATGTAAGAAATAAAATATTTCCATGAAAGGAGAAATTGTGAAATTTTCTTTTCCTCAATTCTTCGGTGAAATAAGGCATCCTTTACTACGGAGGAGGAAAAGAACTTTCCTTTAAAATGTAGCCATGGGCTGGGGATTTAGCTCAGTGGCTTAAGTGCCTGCCTTGCAAGCCCAAGGTCATGAGTTCGATCCCTGGTACCAAAAAAATAAATACGTAAATAAATAAATGTAGCCATGCCCCTGATTGATCTTTTTTGGTAATAAAGTCCCCCCCCCAATGCAGGGTGTATTTTCACTGTGTCCTAAGCCTGTGGCCTTCAGTGTCCCCTCTTGCTGTGGGGCAGCAAGGCTCCCCCTATGGACACTTTTGTCCTGCAGCAGGAGAGGCAGGTGACCTGCAGAAACGACAAGAGCAAATGAAGGCAATGGTGAGAATCTCTGTCACACAAGCCTTGGAGCCCCTGCAGGGACTGCTTTGTCTGCTGGGGTGCCTCCAGGCTGTCTCCCCAAAGCCCACCTCTTCCTGGAGGCTCTTCCTGTTGCCCCTAGCCCAGCATTACCCTGTGACCTTGCCACCCTCGCCACCTGCTCACAAACTCGGCCTTATGCAATGTTGCAAGGTAACTAACTAGACCTGGGCCATCGCCTGGCCCTCTGTGGGCACTTCCGGCCTCCCCAGCTGGCGGTGAGCTCTGGTGGGGCAGAAACCACCGCCTCTCACTCCAGGCTTCCGCATGCAAGTGCTCAACAGTCATCCTCTGCCATCCCAGAGATGAGTCAACGGCCGAAGCCTGGTAGAGCTTAGAATCCTGTTCTCTTTATAGCCCCTCAGGAACAGGAATAGCCTGCCTGCATCCAGCAAACTCTAGCCGGCCAGTGACCAGCAAAGTCTAGCAGGCCTGTACTTGCAGGGACTATTTTTGAATAGAAAAGCTGCAAGACTGGGCCAGGGATTTAGCTCAGTGGCTTAAGTGCCTGCCTGGCAAGCCCAAGGTTGTGAGTTCAATCCCTGGTACCAAAAAAAAAAAAAAAAAAAA